>RAOB01000119.1:0-65025 GCA_009804825.1 Neurospora sp. FGSC 26638
CTCACCAGTCCCAGCATCCAAGCAAAAGTTCGTATTAGCCAACTGCACCTTGGTATTCCCATCCTTGATCCACCACTGCTGCTCAGGCTTCGGTTTGGTTGCCGCGACGGTGTACAAGACGATGCCTGATCCGCTCTTGACGGGGGTTTGGGCTTGCACGGCGAACTTGGCGTTCCAGACCGTGTTGAGGATTACTTGGCGGTAGCCTTCGGGGAGGCTTGGGGGGCTTGTGGTTTGGGAGAGGGCAGTTGCCGCGAAGGCTAGGGGGAGGAGGAGGAGGGCGGTGAGGTGCATGTTTGGATGTCGTTCAGGGGGGGTGCGATTTTGTAAAAGATGGTAAGAAGGGAACAAAAAGGGGCTTCCGTTTCTTTGAGAGGGTTGTTGGGAAGGAATGGGCGACGACGCTTGGCTTATAAGTTCAAGTTCCGATGAGTCTCTCGCGTTTTCCTTCACCTTGTGGAATTTCTGCCCGTTGATATTAGAATTGCGGGTACAATTTGTGTCTTGCGGCAAATCTGCAGGGACGAAGAGGATTGGTTCGGGAGGGGAGCAATTCCAGGGTGCGGTTGATCTCAACCTACACATTGACGGGACAAACCGCGACATTGCAGTATAAAATGCGGAGAACGCCTTTCCGCTCAATCAACCGCTGCCGTCTCGGACGTTTCCCCTGGCGCCATTGCGCACTTATACCCGGAAGGCAGATTTACTCCGGATTTTGTGCTCGGGGGGCCAAAAGCTTGTCTCAACTTCGACTGACGATCGGCAGTTGCAACTGCGGCGAGTGGATAGTTGCGAGATGTCATGAGATGGGAAAGATATGTTGATGAGATGTTATGGGAATGTATATCGTTATGACTTCTTCGTAAAAGACATGGCGGTGGTGCTAAACCGCTTTTCCAACTATGAGCACTAAATCCAAACGCCTTAATCGTAGACTCAATGGCAATGTCCTATGAAGCGGATGACCCCTGTTGCTTTTTCTGTCCGGTTTCCTTTTCCTGCAGTTGGTCTTCATTCCCTTCCCCATCTCCTTGTTCCTGCTCCTCCTCCTCCTCCTCTTGCTCCTCTTGATCGTCCTCTTGCTCGCCATTCTCTTTCTTTACTCGTTCTTGTCGCTCCCGTTGTTCTTGTCGCCCGACGCCGTCGTTTTGCTGTTCCTTTCCGTCTAGTGCTGATGGTGCCTCTTCCGCTGGTGTTTGATATGTCTCAAAGGTCCTCTTCATCATCCTGCTCTTCACCTTCTTCTTGTGCATCGTCCTCCTCTGGCTCCTCCTCTTCTTGTCCCTCCACTTGTTCTTTTTGCCCCTCTGCTTGTCCCAGCTCCTGTGCCTGTCCTTCATCTACCTCGCCTTCCTCCTCTACATCCTCTCGTGGTCCATCATTTCGCTGCTTCCCTTCCTCCTGCTCCTCGTCCTCTTCAGACCCATATTCCTCTTCATGTCCCTCACCATCCATCGGTGTCGAGGCGGAAGTATCCCTCTCTTCTTGGCCATCGCCTTCCTCACGCGGCTCCCTACCTCTTTGTGGCTCAGCAGCCGGCGCTTTATTGTACCCCTTTCTCGGTCCTCTGCGCTTCTTGGGCGGAATGGTATGGACTCCTATCTGTATCCCCTCAGCAGGTTCTCTTGGTCGTATTCTTTGAAACCCAGGGAGGTCCGTCGGTGGAGGCGCTGGGCGCGATGGTGGTGGCCCTGGTCGTGGCGGTGGTAGTGGTGGAAGCGTATGGTCCGACGCCGGTGGCGGTATCTTGGAAGTGACCATGATCCCCTTGGGCTCCGCTATCGGCCTCTGCAGCTGTGTTTCCATCTGCTTAGGCCTGAAATTGCTCCACTGCTCTGGCATCTTCCTGGGTTGATCCATCACTTTGTACATGGAGAAGGCAACCGGGTTGTCCTTCCCAAAGAACTTGACGTACTTCAACCACCCCTTGCCGAAAACTTTGTTGTTCATGTCAATGTCCACCCAGCCTCTGTTCCTGTTTGCGGGATCCATGTCTAGCTCAACGTCAACTTCTCCTGTTCGCCGGCCGATCCAGTCGAAGAAGATGCGCAGGGGAGACATGGGTTCATAGGGGGATCTCCGTCGCGGATACTCGACGAAGAAGTCATCGCCTCGTCTTCGCTTCTTATGGGGTATATGTGGCAGAACCTCAGGGTCGTGGAGCAGGTAGGCTGACAGTTCGTCCAACAATCGTTCCGATCTGGCGAGGATCATGGTGCCTAGAGCGACTTTGAGGTTGATGGAAGCTACGAGGCCGTAGCTGTCGACAGGCCAGTTGAGGATGTCGATGGTCATTTCGCCGGGGCGTCCTCCCCATCCCCCATCTTCCAGGGCGGGACACTGGACCAGCCACGAGCCAACCAGCYCTTCGATCTCGAAGGGCTCATATGCTTGCTGGGGGTTCGTCTGTAAGAGGTCGGCCTTTACCTGACACAGGCGGAAGTGAGGTTGAAGTGCCAATTCCCAGGTAGGGTTAGCTTGGATTTCGACCCTTTGCGGCGCAGCGCTTGCGACTTGTTGGTGCATGGATGTGATTCGGAGGTGCTCGATGACTTGGAATGGCCTATCACCCCAGCCGATAACCGTCTTGTCGATGCCGTTGCCGATGAAAGCCCAGACACGGAGGTCCGGGACGTGAAGGACGGCCTGTGTCAGGATATTCCGGATATCGGGACCTCCAAACCATCCTTCGATGACGACGGGCTCCTGCGTCAGCATGGGCATGGGGCGTCCGTACAAGCCGGTAAGCCAGTATTTGGACAGGAAGTAGTCGATGTGGAAATGGGCCTCCATGGTAGGCACATGGATGGTTATGGACGGATGGGAGGCTGCAATGCTGGCAAAGGCCTCCTCGATGGCCCTCTCGATGCCGTACTCCTCCCAGCAGATGACGGACCAGAGAGGCATCATGTGGGACCGCAATCCGGGAACGGCTTTGACAACCTGGCGGGTGCCGTCGTAGTCGTTTAGTTTGTGCAGTATGATGGGGTACCGTGTTTTCCTGGGATCAGGTCGGCCTTTGGTGCCCTTGAGGAAATACTTGGCCATGAAGAGGTCGAGGCTGCAGTTGATCTCGTCGGTGGGGGTGGCGCAGCGTGCAAAGGTCTGCTGTTCCCAGTACCTGAAAGCCTCTTTGTACTGTTTGTAGATGTCCTTGAACTGTCTCCTGAGGTTGTCCCCAATGGTCAGAATGTCAGCAGGTGGGAGCTTGCCTTCTTTGATGGTTTCTCTGCGTAGGGCGGTCTCTAGAGCGAAGAACAAATCCCCAGGAAGAGGCTCGGCGCGGAGGGGAGACTGGTGAACGGGGATGCCGTAGTGTATCAGTTGGGCGTGGAACCAGGCTTTGGCGACAGGTTCGACGGGCGGGGCGGCATTGGGATCGCGCATAATCATGTGGAGGTTGTAGGGCGTCTCCCGCTTGAAGCCCAGGGCCTTGAAGCCGTCTTTGTCGTAAGTGAAGGGTCCATGGACAGCGGGTGCTGGAGGCATGGGCTTTGGGCCTGGATCGGGGGGCGGCGGGCCAAGAAGTCCAAAGATGCCATTGGGGTGAGGACTTGGTGCTGGTCGAGGATGAAGATTGGTATGAGGTGGGCGCGGAGGGCCGTTGTTAGCAGTGGTGTTGGTGTTGGGATGACCGTTTGGATGAGCTCCTGTTGAAGATGGAGTTGAGATATTCCCAGTCGATGGTCGACTTCCATCGGATGAACTACTAGAGCGGGCTGGTTGAGTGTGTTGTTGGCTTTCATTTTGAGTCTCAGGCTGGCCTTCAGGTTGAGCATGTGTTTGCGTCTCAGGCGTGGGGCTCGGTTGTTCAGAATGAGATTGAGCGCCAGGCCCTTGGTCATATCTGTCTTGATCTCCAGGTTGGACTTGGGCGGGACTCTGACTTTGAGACTGCAATGCAGGTGTTTTGCCATCGAAGAGAGATTCGGCGTCGTTGTCGGCGTCGGCTTCCGGATGAGTCTCGGCGGCGGGGTCCTGGCTTGGACTTGTTGGTTGCGACTGTTCAGAATCCGAGTCCATTGTGGAAGGGTTAGAGGGTTCCATGGCTGTTGCGTGTGTGCCTACTAGGTGTCATTGATGTCGCGTCATGTCACTCCAAATGTTCCCCCATAACAGATGGTGATGTTTTGTTACACTTGAGAATCAACAAACAGTAAGTGACGAACCGACGTTGAACACTAGCGCTGTTGTCTCGGCCGGCAATGCTGGTCCAATCAGTGGATCCGGCCCCAACATCTCCCATGAAGTTACTAACAGCTTTTCAAGCTTTCAGCGTGATGAGCTGTTAGTGTGTAGATTGTTGCCCCGGTCGCCGTGACAGCGCATTGGCCAGCTGTCACTGCTGAAATCAGCTGCCGACACCCCGCCATCTAAGCTGTCATCCCGTCTCTTCAAGTTGTCATCTTTCCATCTCCCCTTCAAAATCTCCGAGACGAAAAAGTACTTGAGACAAAATGTCAAAATGCGACCATCACGGTACCACAACTCCACCCCAAGAAGCGACCGAAGGATGATGGAATATTTTGGGCGGCAATGACCGAGGTACTTTCGCTCCCGAATCTCCGGCGACGAGTGTCTTGTCATGCCCGAATAGATGGAGCTCGGTGACCAAAACACCACGGCAAGAACGTTACGCAGATCACGATTACCCTCTCTTCAGCTCGGATTGCTTCAAACCAGGGGACTTTTATACTCATCGGTCCCGCCCATGAAAAGCTTCGCGGCTCGACTTGAAATCACCCGACGGGAGACTTGTCGCCGGGGTGGTTATTCTTTCCTCGAGTGAATGTCCTGGACCCTTTCGGGCGCAATATCTGTCGCACTGCGACCTGGAGAGCTGGATCGCGAGGACATCAAGGTAGGCCTACAGCCGTGATTATGATATAAACCCAAGAAATCCCTTGCTACCTTTAATCCAAGGGTTTCCTCGACTCATCTACACTCACCTTTCACTGCCTTCGTCAACACCAAAACAGGTATACCAGTCACCATGCTCACCAAAACCCTCCTCGCCCTCGCGGCCCTTGCCCTCACAACTGCCACTCCTCTTCATCTAGACGACTCCTTCGCCACCTCTCAACAACCTCCAACCTCCACCGCCCTCGGTTTCGCCCTCGTCGCCAACCTCACCGACCCCGACATGGCCCGCAACCTCTTCCTGGACGACCTCAACCACTGGTCCCTCCGCGGCGTGCACGTCGGCGCCGGCCAAAGCACCGCCGTCCTCGCCAAACCCAACATCACTGCCTCCTCCTCCAACATGGCCGAAAGATCCAGTTCCGGCCCGCACCAAATCTACTACCAAAACGCCACCGGCGGCATCTCCCTCGACGACTCCAACCCCTTCCCGCTCTCCATCCGTCTCGGCGGCATCTACGACTCCGACTTCCCCTCCGTTTTGTATCTGGGCATCTTCTTCGGACTATCCACCCCTTCCATCTCCATCTCGTCGCCCTCCGGTCATCCGCGTCTTTTCATCTCCTCTGCCGGTCCTGACACCCCCGAAGCCGACGAACCCACTGCTCCCGGCTCGCCGGTAACGGATAGTGAAGCGCCCGAGCTGTATCAACATGGCACGTTTATTGTGTGTAACGAGACCAATCCGGTTTATACGCGGCCGCAGTACCCGGTTCGGTTTGTCAAGTCGAATGGGGATGGGACGGTTAGTTTGCCGAGTAATTGTGCAAGGATTGAGCTGTTGGCGGAGTGTGGGGTGTTGAGGTATTTGGATGGGCAGGGGATGGAATATGGGCAGGATAAGCCGGGGGTTGTGGGGTGTTTTGACGGGGGGCTTTGAAGCTTTCGGGGTGTGAATGGGTGCTGGGCTGGGCGGATTAGGAACGCAATTGGGACGAGGAAATGTTAATGGGCTGAAACGCCTGGTGGAAGGGAGGTTGACACTGAGTATTGGAGAAGATAAGATTGAAGCAACTCAGCCAAGTGTGGTGGAAGCGGACCCATATCTCAGCCAGCACTTCGATCTTGGTGAGCTGCTGAGAGATTGGGTTGGGCTTACAATAGTCCTGACGAGTAGACTACTACGTGAAATCATCAATACCTTTTTCGTTATCAACATCCACCCTTCTTAAAATCTTGCTCTTGACTGCCAACAAAGGGATTCCGGATTTTTAAAAGAGGCCGTGCGTGAGTGGGCAGAAGATGTGTTGGTCGTTGAACGTCAGGAACGTCGTCAATTGCCCTTCTGATACAGATCTACAGTAAATCCTCATCTCCCCCTTCTTCCACCCCACACATTCTACGACTATTTCTGTCCAACCGTTAACGAGCCAAGTTATGTTATGTTTATCCCAGCCCTATGTACAAACCTCTCCACCGGGCGCTAATCCTCCGCCAACTTCTCGCCAATCTTCCCACCGTTGCATCCAAACTTGTCTCCGAAGAACGACAGCTCGTTTTTACCCGCCTTGGCACACTGTAAGACATACCTAAGCGTGGTACTGTGCGCCTACAATGACACGCTGAGTGGATGAAGCGGCACCACGTCCACTAAGACGACCGGGTGGGTGCTCAGGGGGTTTCGTGTTCCGATCGACTTCACTTCATTCATTTGCTTTTTTTTCTTTTTTCTTTTTGGTCTTTACATCTGGGTTTATTGGCAGTGTCGTTGTGGCTGCATTTTGCCGTTGAGCGACCAACTTTCCGTTGAACGACCAACTTTCCGTTCTGCCGCGACGCATGTCGCAACACAGCGCACCAATAGCACAACTCGAAACAAAGACAACTCCAACACAACGATATTCAACAATCAACAATTTACAGAAGCGAACACCCATGTGTACAGTTCTTTTATCCACAAAGGTTCCATTGCAGCGCTAACCCCCTGCCAGACCCCCCGTTATTTGCCCCCTCCCCTTTCCCTCCAGGGTCGGTACCTATTCACTCTTTTGTATACAGCCAAACCGTCGTGGGACGAAAGGGAAACTGAACGGACGGAATCGCAACGACAGACGGACGGGAACTCACCCATGGTCGGGGCACCGCGAGACACATACACATCACGCCCTACTAACTAAATTAAACCTCCGCTGCTGCGGTCTGCGGGCGACACAGTAACGGGCAACACGACGGGCACGCAACATCAACACCACGACCAACATCAACAACATCAACATCAACATTTACCAACCTCTGACAATGGCGCGCTTCCCCTCCACCAGCAGCATCCCCCGCCACCTCCGCCCCTCCCGCCGTCAACACATTTTCCTCGCCCTCCTCTTCCTCTTCAGCATAGCTTACTTCCTTCACTCCTCCTCCACCTCAACATCCTCATCGGCACCATGGTCTTCCGGCCCCTCCGGCCCCTACGACCCCCACCACGGCATACCGGCGGAATCCATCTGGCTAGAACACCACATGAACTCCCCTCTCCCCTCCTCTTCCTCTTCTCGCACCCAGTCCAAACTAGTCTCAAACACCTCCTTCGACTGGAGCAGCGTCGACTACAAATACCCCCCACCGTCACCCCTCCGGCAATTACCCATCGGCCGACCCATTTCGTTACCCCCGGTTCAATATCCGTTTAGACCGGAATCATCAGCCGCTGCTCGCAAAGTGCGCGAAGCGCGACGAAAGGCAGTGAAGGACGTGTTCATCAAGAACTGGAAGAGTTACAGGGACTTAGCCTGGAAGAAAGATGCTTTACTGCCCATCTCCGGCGGGTATAAAGAGCAGTTCTCCGGGTGGGCAGCCACGCTGGTTGATTCGCTGGATACGCTGTGGATCATGGGACTGAGGTCAGAGTTTGATGAAGCGGTTGAGGCCGTGGCGGGGATTGATTTTGGGGTTGCATCAAATGGGGGGAGGGTGAATATTTTTGAGACGAATATTCGGTATCTGGGAGGATTGCTGGCGGCGTACGATTTGAGTGGGAGGGAGATTTTGTTGACCAAGGCGAAAGAGTTGGGGGATCTTTTGTACGCGGGGTTTAATACGGAGAAAAGAATGCCGGTGGATTTTATCGACTTTGAGCGAGCGAAAACGGGGGAAGGGTTGGATGTGGAGGCAAGTGTGGTGAGTGCAAGCCCGGGAACGCTGACGCTGGAAATGACCCGCCTCAGCCAGGTGACGGGGGACATGAAGTACTACGATGCTGCGTCACGGGTGATGGACGTGTTTGAGCAAGGGCAGAATGTCACGCGGATTCCGGGGCTGTGGCCTATTTACGTGTCGATGGCGAGACAGGACGTGGTGAATGGGAATCAGTTTGGGGTGGCTGGGTGCGCGGATTCGTTGTATGAGTATTTGCCCAAGATGTATGCGCTTACGGGGGGATTGGAGGCGAGGTATGAGGGCATGTCGAGGGCGTTTCTGGAGGCGGCGGATAAGGCGCTGTTCTTTAGGCCGATGTTGCCTGGGAATGAGGACGTGTTGATGATTGGGACGGCGGATGTCACGGTGGACGGGACGGAGGAGATGTTGCTGAATCCGGAGAGCGAGCATTTGGGGTGTTTTGTGGGTGGGATATATGGGTTGAGTGGGAAGTTGTTTAGAAGACCGGAGTGGGTGGAGAGTCAGGGGGTCAAGATCACGAACGGGTGTGTTTACGCTTACAGGGCGATGCCGACGGGGATGATGCCCGAGAGGTATAATATGGTGCCTTGTCAGTCGAGAGATGATGCGGGTTGTCGGTGGAATGAGGAGTTGTGGGAGAGGGAGAAGAAGAAGAGGCCCGAGTGGAAGAAACATCTGCCCAAGGGGTTTACGACTGCTAAAGATCCGAGATATATCCTGCGGCCCGAGGCGATCGAGAGCGTCTTTGTTATGTGGAGGATTACGGGCAGACAGGAGTTCCAGGAGGCGGCGTGGGATATGTTCAAGGCCGTGAGCAATGGGACGGAAACCGAGTTTGCGAATGCGGCCGTCTTGGATGTGACCAAGGCCGAGTATCCTCTGCTGAAGGAGGATTACATGGAGGTGAGTTCTTTTTCTTCTCCTGGTGGTGATGATGTGTTGGGATGACAGCTGACGTTGTGTGTTTCGCAGAGCTTTTGGTTGGCCGAGACGCTCAAGTATTTCTACTTGGCCTTTTCGCCGCCAGATGTCATCAGTCTCGATGACTTTGTTCTGAACACCGAGGCGCATCCGTTTCGAAGGCCAAAGAAGTCAAGGATCGACCGTCCGCTGAGGCCGTAGTCTAAACCATAATTGGATTGGATATACCACTATCAATGATCCGTAGCAGTCGCGGTTGGTTGGCGCGTCGAAGTGACCATCAATATCGAGGACACCCAATCTGGACTGCTGTTGTTCGGGAACCAATGTTACAGCTGCCGAATGCGCATCCATATTGCCATGTTGAGATGGACGAGTCAGAGTTGGCGACCAGAGATTGAAGTCGCAGTTGGCTCTCCGGTTGGTGGTCAACTGGGGAAGGAAGGCTGGGGAGACGGGTGGATCAAATTAACTGCAGTCTGTTGCAGCAGAAGCACGGCACATACGTACCGGGAAGGTGCATCTCTAACGTCTCGCAAACTCTGCACTTTCCATCTCCAGGTCATTTGGACGCTTGGAAAAGGAAGTGGAAGCCATTCGAGTCGAGGAGACCACATGTTCGCAACCTCTTGGCGACTTCCCTCTTCATGTCAATGCTGGGCGGGGAAAATGCCGATCTTCCCCACAGACTGAAGGCCTTAACAGAAGAGACTGTGACCTGAACACTGTCATTCTCTTGTTTCATCATCAGAATGATGCCGGGACAAATCAAAGAAGTATATCAAGATTCTACTTGTTCACTTCTCCTCTAAAACTCTCTTTCAGCCCCGGAAAATCGTCGGTGAAGGATGCCCTGCACAGGAACACGATATTGTTAGTGATAGAGGAAGTTGTACCAATCCAGCCTCTCCGCACTGACGGTACCTCACTTCGACTCCCCCAGTTCATTCCCCCGCACCTATTTGTCTCTTCGGCTTACCTTTTCCAGCCCCAAAGCTCCAGATGCGGCAGGTCGTCCATTTGTTCCAGTTCACGATAGCCTCCCAAGCAATATGCAGATATTGTCTGGTTCCAGATCGCCATGGCTACTCGTCAGGGATTCAAGACATTGGAGGACCCTGACGGTGACACAATCTGACAACACAAGTCTCACCGAGTGATCCAATCATGTTCCGCTACAAGCGAGAGCTAAGCAATGGGACATGCTTCTGAGGGTGTGCACCCTGTCGGTTTCTCGCTCCTTATCAGCGAGCAAGCCCATCAAGAGTCGGATCACGACAACCCTACCACGATTCTACAAGATCAGAAGCTTGAGAAATCACCATGGCTCACTCGGTCGAAGAAACGGATCTAGACAAGGAGAAGCAGTTGGACGAGGTCCAAGTTAGCAGGAACAACGAGGTGAGTACACTGACGCTGTCTTATCTTCCAACATGCTGACCCCAGTTCTAACCAGTTCACCCCGGAATTCGAGTATTCTCAAGCCGAGGAACGAGCATTATTGCGTAAACAAGACTTGACCATTCTCCCCCTTTGCGCCGCCATCTACTTCCTCTGCTATCTCGACCGTTCCAATATCGGCAACGCCCGCATCCTCAACTCGTCGACACACAATGATATGCAGACCGAGACCCATTCCACCCAATACCAGTTCAACATCGCCTTGATGGTCTTCCTTGTCGCATATGCCACTTTCGAGGTCCCATCCAACATTCTGCTCAAGAAGCTGCGCCCTTCGCGATGGATTGCATTCCTCATGTTTTCATGGGGTGCCATAACTATGGGCCTCGGTGGTGTTCAAAGCTTTCACGCTCTGGCCGCCGTGAGGTTCATCCTTGGTGCTTCTGAAGCCGGTCTTTTCCCGGGGTTGGTACTCCTACTTGGCTCTTCAACCACCTCAAAGCGCTAACCAACTCGGTTGATAGGTTGGTCTACTACCTTACCTTCTGGTACAAGTCCGACGAGCGGAGTGTCAGGGTCGCCTCCATCCTCGCCAGCGCCACGCTCGCCGGTGCCTTCGGAGGCGCGATTGCATATGGCATCGGCCACATGAATGGCGCAAGCGGACTATCTGCCTGGCGCTGGCTCTTCATCATCGAAGGTGCACCCTCTTGCCTCTCGTCACTCTTTGTCCTCTTTTTCCTACCGGACTACCCAGAGGAACACCTCAAGGGAAGAGAACGCGAAATTGCGCTAGCTCGTCTCAAGGTAGAAGGGAGCAAGAGACATCATCGCAGTATGACGTGGCAGGACGCCAAAACCACGCTTACCGACTGGCGACTCTACGGTCACTACCTCATCTATTTTGGAGTCTCGGTTCCCTTCAGCTCGCTGTCGTTGTTCACCCCATCCATCACTGCCGGACTGGGATACAAAGATCTCCGGGCTCAGTTGATGAGCGTTCCACCTTATGCGGTAGCTTATGGTTAGTCCATGCATATCTGGGTACCACGGGACACTCCACTGACAGAAATACCTACAGTGACACAGATTGTTGTTTCGTGGTCGGCGGACCGCTTCAACGCCCGTGGTATTCACTGCGCCGTATTTGCGCTCATTGGTGCCGTAGGCTTTATAGCGTTGGTCACGCTACCAGTAGATGCCTACCAACACAGATACGGTTGCCTCATCCTTGCATCGGCGGGTTCGTTTGCCTGTGTCCCCCCAATGCTGGGATGGCTCTCATCCAATGTCTACAGTACGGCTTCCGTAGGCCTTGCTATTGCAATAAATGTGAGTGTCGGGGGTGGCATCGGCCAAATCCCCGGTGTTTGGATTTACAAGAAAGAGGAGGCAGCTCGAGGATATCCCACTGGCCACTGGACCAACGCGGCGATGCTTCTCATGGTTGCGGCGGGAGCGGCTGGGCTCCGTGTCTGGTATGGGTACAAGAATCGAAAGCTGCTTCGCGAAAGTAATGGACAGGAGGTCCGGTTATTCAGACTTTGAGAGGGAAGCCTTTTTTTTACGTATTCACCCCCATCTGATGGACAAGGTAAGCATTCAAACGTGGTAATCCGGTTATTTTTTTTAATTTTTTTTTGGATAGCAATTGTCATGGTCACCAGTTGATTGAGATGCCACCAGCACATGACAATCGAATTTGGGAGCAAGTCATAGCGGCATACAAAGGTTCATTTTTCCCCAGAGCAATTTAAGCGTGGAAGTGGAGTTCTCTTCACTCATCCGCCCAAGCGTACAGCTCGTGGACAGGCGAGATATCCTTTTCAGACATGGCAGTCCCGGCCAGATACCTGCTCTGCTCCTAATACTCACAAATCTGATGTTTGATAGGTCCAAGAAGCGGACAGTACCTGTTCTGGTTTGGGGTCCAAGGGGTCCAAGCACCAAACCTACAAAGACTCCAGAACGGAACATGGGTCACCCTTCAGGTTACCGCCAGTCTGGACCAGATCAACAATGGTGACAGAGAGGGATCATGCACCAGCGGCAGCGAATTTACCTCGGACCCGAGCTGTACCCCAGTTCCTACCTGCCGGTAAGCTTCTCCAACTAGTGTACCGTATAATCTCGAACAATTCGTATTCCAGGACAGTCCTGCAACGCAGGGTGATAGCTCTGCCATTACAGCCAAACGCAACTGGCAGACCTTTAACCCTTCGTTATGCCTGTCCTGGAATACGAGTTACGCGATATTATACGGTTGTTGGAGAAGCAGCAAACAGCCCCAATGTTCCCCGCTCGAAGCTGTAACCTTTGTTTTCCTCACCTTCCTCGTCACTCGTCACTCGTCAACCAGGAAAACTGTCTAGCACGACCCAATATATTGGGTCGTAGGTACCTTGTAGTATTTAAGCTGTGTTACCTTTTCTTTCCAGGAATAGTAGTATCAACTCAACCCAAGGTCGCCAGAGCTAGATCCCTTGCACCCTCCCTCTCCAACCGAGCCCAAGATGGAAGGCGGAGTTGAAGGACCTGGAATGGGTCAGGCTGGTAGTTGGGGTTCATTGTCAAAGCCGCATGACCGGCCCAGTGACGGCATCTGCCATTTCCAGGTTTTGCTTCATTAGCTTACCCTCGAGCTGCTCCCCGCCACATGGCCGCGCTGCGAGTCAGCTTCGCAGTTTCTGGAGTCCCATCACTTTGGGCAGGTCGGCATCCACCCCGACCGTCCAGCTTGATGACAAACCATATTACGCTGTATATTGATTGACCACTTCAAATCATGGGAGAAAGGTTCACCTCTCTAGACGAACCCCAGGACGCCGGTCCACGGCCAACCGAATCTCGTGATACCACTTGGAGATTTGGGATACCCTCGGTGGGTGGGTGTCTTTGCAGCTGGTAAGTCATACAGTTCCTTCATAAAGGGAACACCAAGTGGCCACCCGTCTTCACGATGTCCTTGTTTGGACCCCGAGGAGCCGTACTGCATGTAGACGTTTTTGTACTAAGTTCGGTCTACCACATTTGGTCCAGAGGGGTACTCAACTACTCATGTCCTCTACTCGGTCTACTTCATCAGTCAATATCGTCATATACTTCTATACTGAACAAACCGTTCCCCCCTTATTATCCTCTTACTGATTCTCCTTGATGATATCCCCAACGGCAGACCGTTATTGATCTCTTTACTTCTTTGCATAATGACGCGTATCACAGCTTCTATTGCCGGAGTCATCGTTGCCCTCGCTTTCGCCATTCAAGCTTTTGCCGTACCCGGCAGATCAGGATGGTGGGAACGTGATGTCCCGCCACCAGCCTTCAGCTCGGCGGCCCCAGTTCCAACATCACCGACAGAATCAATACCAACGCCACCTAATTGCAACAAGGCCTTCTTCACCAGCATCCTGCCGCCCGAAGCAAGCCTCGAGAACATCACGGCTGTTCCAGAGGGCGGCAGCCATGGCGAAGGAAAGGCGAATATTCCGTATCCGACTAACCCAACGGACCTTCCTGCACTATGTGCCGTAACGATCAACGTGACAAGTTCGCCGTCGAGTAGCTACCGGTTCGGGCTGTTCTTACCGACGGAGTGGAGTGGAAGGTTTCTTGCTGTTGGGAATGGAGGGTTTGCGGGGGGTATCAATTGGCTCGACATGTATGTCCTGATGTTTCTTTTTTTTTTTTTTTGTCATTGATCTGCCCCTTCTGCTGAAGGGCTTACGAGCACTGCCCGTCAATAATGGCAATCAACTATGAAACCGTCATAGCACATTTGTGCTTCCGTGAAGGAACCAGCTGCTAATTAATAACCGTCTCCTTCCAGGGCCCCCGGTACACATTACGGCATGGCAACCGTCTCGTCTGACCTAGGCCACAACGGGTCTGCAACCGACACATCTTGGGCCCTCAAACAGCCTGAAAAGAAAAACGACTGGGGATGGCGTGCCCTTCATGGGACCGTTGTCCTCGGCAAGAAGCTCACAGCCGCCTATTATGACGGTTCCGACATCGCATACTCCTACTACAGTGGCTGTTCCACCGGCGGCCGCCAGGGTCTCCGCGAGATCCAAGAATTCCCTGACTCCTTCGACGGCGTGCTTGTCGGTGCTCCAGCCTGGTGGACTTCCCACCTAAACAACTACATCACCCAACTGGGCATGTACAACCTCCCCAACACAACCGACTACTACATCCCGACGCCTCTACTCCAAGTCGTCGCCGACGAAGTAGTCCACCAATGCGACCTAGCCGACGGCGTCGAAGACGGCATCATCAGCCGCCCCGACCTCTGCACCTTCAACCCCTCCCTCCTCCTCTGCCCATGCAACTACACCGCGCCCATCAACGGAACAGCCACCTGCCTGACCCAGCCCCAAATCGACACCCTCGAAAAGGTCTACTCCTCTCACTACCACTCAGCCACAGGAGAGCTCATCTACCCGGGCCTCACCCTCGGCTCCGAAGCCCAATGGTTCACCATAATCGGCAACACCAACGGCACCCCCTCCCCCTTCGGCGTCGGCTACCAGCGCAACTTCCTCTTCGACAACGCCACCTGGAACTACACGGCCTCCTACTCCGACTCGGTCGTCGACCTCGCCGACCGCATCGACCCCGGCCGCGCAACCGCAGAAAAATACGACATTTCCGCCTTCAAATCCCGCGGCGGCAAGGTGATTCTCTACCACGGCTTAGCCGACGGCCTCGTCCCCACCAAGGGCTCACAACTGTACTATAACCGCACCATCCGCGCCTTTGGCGGGTCCATTACTGACTTGAAGAACCTGCGCAACACGACCAAGTTCTTCAAATTCTTTTTGATCCCGGGGATGCAGCACTGCTGGGCGAGTCCGGCGGGTGTGGACGCGCCGTGGAATATTGGCGGGGCGTTCCAGGCGGGCGTTATGGGTTCGGGACTTTGGTCGGTGCCTGGGTTCGAGGGGAGTGAGGAACATGATGCGCTGGTGGCGCTGAGGAAGTGGGTGGAGGAGGGAAGGGAGGTGGAGCAGTTGGTTGCGACGAGTTGGAGGGCTGGGTTGAATGCTGCTAGTGGGGTTAAGAGGCAGAGAAAGGTTTGTGCGTGGCCGGGGAGGGCGGTGGTGAGGGGGGAGGTGGTGAGGGAGCTTGAGTTTGGGGTGGATGGGCTGGCTGAGGTTATGGATGGTGAGGAGGTGTGGGAGTGTGAGTGGCCGGAGGGGGTGGAGGACGAGGAGTGTTGAACTGTTGATGGGATGGGAGTGTGACAAGCTAAGAGTCTGGTGCACGGAGTCATGGAGGAAGTGGCTTTGGTCAAATGGAGTCCGTGAGTGAGAGCGTTTGTCAGACAGTTCTAGATGCTTTTGTTAGCACCAGCTGGAGTTCGAAGCATCACAAACATTTTTATGAGGTATTTTAAACACGTGATAATACAATCACACATCAATCATCATCACAATGGTCGAGTGTTCAATCATCATGTCCTCTGTTCCTTTGCTAAGAGAGCAAATGGGGTTAGGGTTGTAGCCGACAATTCCCCGTGTAAGTGATAAAGAGAAGGCCGATAACGATAACGGTTCGGGAGCTATGACCACCTAATGAGGGGAGCGCCGTCAGTCAATCGTCCGGCCAAATTCTAAAATTCCCAATTCCATCCCAATTCCTCTTCTCCAGCCTTTGGTCACAACCCGAGGGCGCAACGCCGAGACCGCCCGCCATGCCTCGAATCCCCACCGTCGAACTCAGTAGATACCTACTAACCGGTCACATCGCCTCTCCCGGTTGTCTTCGAGCCCGCGTACTTCCCGGCAAGAATGCGCGCGCAGCTCTCACCGCCCTCCCCTCGTCGCGACAGCTTCAGCCTCGTCAACACGCCCGCTACCTGACCACCGAAAACACCGCGACCACCGCGACCACCCCACCCCCCGCAGCCGCCCCCTTCCGAAAACAACTCAAAGAACAAGCAAAGGCCCTCAAAAAGTCCGGCCACAAAAAGAAGAAAAGCAGCGACAACCAAACCGTGCCCGGCTGGGAGCTCACCGTCGGCATCGAGATCCACGCCCAACTCAACACGGCCCACAAGCTCTTCTCCCCCGCAACCGTCGTCACCTCCCTCTCCAACTCCACGCCGCCCAACACGCACGTCGCCCCCTTCGACCTCGCCCTGCCCGGCTCCCAGCCGCTTTTTCAGTCTGCGACCTTGGTGCCTGCCATCCGCGCCGCTTTGGCTCTCAACTGCGCCGTCCAGCCCGTTTCCCGGTTCGACAGGAAACATTATTTCCACTGGGACCAGCCGGCGGGGTACCAGATCACGCAGTTTTACGAGCCGTTTGCTAGGGATGGGTATATCACTTTGTATCAGAGGGACGGGATCGCCGCCGAGGATGGCGAGGAGATACAAGTGGGCATCAAACAGGTGCAGATGGAGCAGGACACGGCCAAGACGACTGCGCAACCCGGGGAGGTGCAGTGGTTGGATTTTAATCGGGTCGGGGTTCCGCTGATTGAGATTATTACTCTTCCAGAAATACATCATCCGGCGACGGCGGCGGCGTTGGTGAGGAAGGTGCAGATGGTTTTGGGGAGTGTGGATGCGTGCGTGAGCGGGCTGGAGGAGGGCGGGTTGAGGGCTGATGTTAATGTTTCTGTTAGGAGGACGGGTGAGAGCGGACTGGGACAGAGGACGGAGATCAAGAACTTGAGTAGTTTCAAGGCGGTCGAGGACGCGGTCATTGCCGAGAGGGATAGGCAGATTAAGCTACTGGAGGACGGGGGGGAAGTGAAGGGGGAGACGAGGGGGTGGAGTCTGGGCAGCACGGAGACGAGGCGGTTGAGAGGGAAGGAAGGGGAGGTGGATTATAGGTACATGCCTGATCCGGATTTGGGGCCGGTGGTTATTGGGGAGGATTTGGTGGAGAGGCTGAGGGAGACGATGGGGGTGTTGCCGGATCAGGAGGCGGATCAGTTGATGGAGAGGTATAACCTCAGCGCGAAGGATGCGCTGGCCTTGATGCTGCTTGATGGCGGAGCCAGGATCCAATACTTTTACAATGTCCTCGACTCCCTTGAGGAACGACTCGCCGTTGACGGGCAAGCCATTCCAGAAGGAGCGGAACATGCAACACTGGCAGCAAACTGGTGTCTCCACGAACTCGGCAAGCTCACCGAGTCCTCCTCCTCCTCCTCTGGTTCCTCAGATCCAGATCTCCTCCATGGCCTAGCCATGACACCCCTCGGCGAATCCCCCCTCGTCCCCTCCTCCTCTCTCGCTGCCATCCTCCACCACCTCCACTCCCGCACCATCACCGCCAAAGTCGCCAAGGACCTCCTCTGGGCCGTCTACCGCGGTGATATTTCTTCCGGCGAAATCACCAACTACATCGACACCCACGGTCTCTGGTTCAAGGAGCTGCCAGAGGAAGAATACGCGAAGCTGGCTGACGAAATAATCCAGGGCGAGGAGAAGGTGCTGGGAGAGTTTTTGCGGTGGAAGCAGGGGAAGATGAAGGCGTATCCCCAGGGGAAACTGATGTATCTGGTGGGGAAGATGATGAGAGGCGGGCCGGAGGGGAGGGTGGAGGCTGCTGGGGCGGAGAGGGTGTTGAGGAGGCGGATTGAAGGTGCTTATTTGCCTGAGCTGGAGAAGGGAGAGTAACTTTGCGTTGGAAAGACTCGGCTCTGAAAGTCCCAAGGCCGAGGTCTCGGTGCCATCATCGATTTGGCTCACTCCAGCCACCCTCCACAATATGGAAGAAGACCGATGGGGGAGTGGGACATCGTGGTTGTGGTGCCCTTGGTGCTACCGTCCCTCCAGAGGCACGTCAAGCGCTTCAACGGTCGAGTAACGCCGAGGCCTACCCCAGGTTACACGACATCCGGCTTTACACTTTACTTACACTCTCGGCAGACGGAACAACTGCAGACCGTTTTGACCAGGAACCAACCACATATCTCGCCCCCCGGACTTATTGCGGCCTAGCCACATACCGTTCCGAGCTCGTCCAACCTCTCTTCCCGTGCCGTGCGGCGTCACATTCCGGGCTTGGCTCGCATTGACTGCCACTTCCCCTCCTTCGAACATTCTTAAACGATATATTGTGGAGCCATGCTACGCTTGCCATGGCTTAGCATTACTGTTTACAAAGCAACGACTGCTCCCCAAGCTTTTTGACGACCCGAATATGGCCGGCCTCATCAGTCATCAATCGGACCGTTGGTTGGTGCAGCACTAGATCCCATGGATTCGTTGCGTGGACAGCAGGGAGCATCGGTGCCATGGGTCAAAGCATAACACTTTAGCCATACACGATGGACACCCGAGGAGGCGAATGGACGGTGATTGCAATATTTCGGAAACAACTACCAGGCTCAAACCCCTCTCACTATAACGGTACCAGACCACGGGATTTACCCGCTGCCTGGGGTCCTGTATTGCGGTTAACGAGGTAGCACTCATCCAGGTAGATCCAATCAAGCATATGCTCATCATTGAGCTTCATCTATAAATCTTCTATTGAGTGTCTCGCACACTCCTCTCTTTCCTTCCATCAACTACGACTTTTCTTCCTGTCATCATGCGCTTCTCCTTCCTCTCCCTCCTCCTCGCCCCTGCTCTAGCAGCAGCCGCTGACCCCACCACCACCTACGACTACATCGTCGTAGGCTCCGGTCCCGGCGGCGGTCCCCTTTCGGCTGAGCTCGCCCGCGCCGGCTACTCAACCCTGCTAATCGAAGCCGGCACCGACCAATGGGACAACCCGACCTACGCGGACATCCAGAACTTCAACGAGGCCGCCAACGACGAGACCACGCGCTGGGACTTCTGGGTCAAGCATTCGGATGATGCGGCGCGCGACCTCAAGTTCAAGCACACCACCTGGGACACGGGTGACGGGACCTTTTACGTCGGGTTAAACCCGCCCGAGGGGGCCAAGTTGCTGGGCATTCAGTATCCGCGTGCTGCGGTGTTGGGCGGGTGTGCGATGCATAATGCGGGAGTGGCGAGTCTGCCGGAGGATGATGATTGGAATCGGATTGTGAATTTGACGGGGGATGCGAGTTGGGAGGCCGGGAAGATGAGGGAGTATTTGAAGAAGATTGAGAGGAATGAGTACGCGCGTGCTGATGATGCTACGCATGGTCATGATGGTATGTTGCGACTGTCTGACACTACAAAAGAAAGGAACTGACAAAGGACGACGGCATTAGGCTGGCTAGCAATCTCCAACACCGATCCCTCCTGGGCCAAAAACGATAGCAACCCAGCCGTTAAAATCATGAAACGCCTCGCCGAACTGATCGGCCAAGACCCGTCCCAAGTAGCCGACCTCGCCAACACCGACCTCCTCGGCGACTTTCCCAACCGCGACACCATGTCCTCCTTCTTCAACATGGCCACCCACTCCGACAAGAACGGCAAGCGCGCCAGTCCCAACAACTACATCCGCGCCACCCTCGCCGACCCCGCCAAGTATCCCTTGACCGTGAAACTCAACACGCTCGCCACCAAAGTGCTGTTCAACACCACCACGGGTTCATCCAAACCCCGTGCAATCGGCATCGAAGTAATGGAAGGTCCCTCCCTCTACCGCGCCGACCCCAAGCACATCCCCGGCACCACCTCTCCCAAGGTCCACCAATACTTTGCCAACCGCGAAGTCATTCTCTCCGGCGGCGTCTTCAACACGCCCCAACTTTTGAAACTCTCCGGCATCGGTCCCGCCACCGAGCTCCAAAAATTCAACATTTCTGTAATTGTCGACTCCCCCGGCGTAGGCGAAGGACTTACGGATAACTACGAAGGTTCAGTCCTCGGATTAGGCAAAGTCCCCATCGAATCCGGTCTGATTACCTTACTCTTCCGCACCCCCAACGCGCCCACGGCCAAGAGGAATATCTACGCTTGGTGCGGCGCCTTCAGCTTCGAAGGGTTCTGGCCCGGTTACCCGACTTATTACGGTGCCGAGCAGTTTACTTGTGCCATGGTGCATGTGAAGCCTCGCTCTCAAGACGGGAGCGTGAGGCTTGTGTCAGCCGACCCGCAAGACAAGCCCGAGATCAATTTTCGGTTTTTCGAGCACGGCGGGGATGAAGATCTGTCGGAATTGGTGTCGGCTGCTAATATCCTGAGGGAAAGCTGGCAGGCGGCTGGGGAGACGGTACTGCCTTTTAACGAACTCCATCCTTGCCCTTCCTCAGCGGGAAACACCACTTCTTGTTCGGAGGCGGAACAGGCCGAGTTCTTCAAGACGCAGGCTTATTCGCATCATGCTACTTCGAGCTGTCAGATTGGGGCTGATGGGGATAGGATGGCCGTGTTGGATTCCAAGTTTAGGGTCAGAGGGACGGAAGGGTTGAGGGTCGTGGATGCGAGTGCGTTTCCGAATGTGCCGGGGTTTTTCCCGAGTGTGCCGACTATGATGATTAGTGTTAAGGCCGCGGGGGATGTGTTGGCGGCGGCGAGGGAGGCGGATGCAAGCCGATCATGAACACACTTCGCCTTTCTTTTTCACGATGGATTATTCTAAGGCGCCGAGTGTTGGTGCGGACAAGTGACGAGGGTTGAGGTTGAGAGTGGATGTACAGGATTGGTGGCTGAAGAGCATATGCGGAATGCATGCAAGGCATGTGAGCAACCCATGCAGGTATGACTGCTTGGTGTCTGGTTTGGAGCGATTGTGCAGCGGGATGTAGTCATGAGGCATTAAATGTTGGGATAAAGAGGGGCTCTCGGGTCGTTGGAGACGGCCTTCCGAAGATGTGATTGTTTGGTTCTCTGAGCTTGTGATGTCGGAGGAAGGTACATTGCAGATGGAGATGGAGCAACATCGGGCTCCGGAGACGGAACAGAAAAACAAGGAAAGGGTGCAAGTCATGTCGGGGTTCCATGAATTTCCGTGAAGATACCTATACGAAGGGAAAGACATGGAATCCGATGCCGCTGACTCCGAGTCTTCTTTCGGTTTACCTTCTTCTCCCTTCCTGCAGGAGTCCTCCCCGATTCTGTGCATCACCCGCGGCACCGGATCGGGTTGAACTGAATACTGAACCCGGTGACAATCAGGTTTCGCCATCGGGTTCTTGCAACTTTCCTGTAAAAAGTGACGGTGCGTTTGTAAGCGTCGCCGCGGAAGACTTGAACTATAAAGCAGGTCTTGGTGATCGGCCGTTTAAGAAGAGCCTCCTTCTTTTCGTTCCTTTTTAGTTCCCGTCTTCTATGCATCTCTAACTACCCTGTCTCTACCCAGCAAGTCATCGTGTTTATATCTGCATTATTTGGGTTCATTTTGTTCTGTCGGCCTTCTGATGTTTATCTCCATGCTGGTCGATCATTCGTAGAAGCGTTGGTTCCGGAACTTGGATCTCACGCATCGCCATTTCCCTACCATCTGAGCTATCTGCACTTTACTATACCCAATACTCACTAAGCATGACGTGCCGCCTGAACCCCTTCCGATCTCTTTTCTGTGTTCTTGTCCTTAGTCAACGTACCTTGGCTATTGACTTCGGTCAGTCGTACAGCTCTCACAACTCAGACCTCCGCTTGTCTCGTCGGTACACAGAGCACGACCTCAAACGTGACGAGACAAGCAACCATGTCAACTTTCATCCCGAAGGTGCCACCGAGGGCTTCTACTGTCATTATCCCGAGTTCAACTCGCAGGACTGGGAAGGTTGCAACGGCGGGGCCGATAGTAGATGGTGCTGGTTAAGACAAGCTCAAACGAACGAGTCAACTCAAAGAAAGGGATACACTGTCACAACGGACTGTAAGTGCAGCCGCTTCCACATTCTATCATCCATGCTACTCTGCTCTGTCTCGGCTTATGCTGACCCGGCGACGTTTGGTCCTGTACCTAAACAGATGACAACTACGCTCCTATTGGAATTCAGAGACACGTACGTTGAGCCCTAATCTCCGTACCAACATGCAGGCCTGTGTGTCTGACAGTCAACTCAGTATCACCTCGACATTGCCAATTACACCATTGCCCCCGATGGTAAACCTCGAGAGGCCAGTCTCTTCAACGGCACATATCCCGGACCCTTGATCGAAGCCTGCTGGGGCGACACGGTCATCGTCCATGTGACCAACAGCCTCGACGACGAAGGCAGCGTCATTCACTGGCACGGCCTTCGTCAATACTACAACAACGACCAGGACGGCGTGGTCCTGACGCAGTGTCCTATTGCCAGGGGGTCCACGTGGACATACAACTTTACTATGCTGCAGTATGGGACAACCTGGTATCATAGTCATTACCCCTTGCAGGTAAGCCTGCCGATCAGACAGACAACTCCCAGAACCCATGTTGAAGCTAACACAGATTCCATCAGTACGCCGATGGCGTCCTTGGGCCCCTCATAGTCCATGGCCCAGCCAGTGCCCCCTACGACGTTTCCCACCCGTGGCCACACTTCATGACGGACTGGGTGCACAAGTGGGCTATGGAAGAGTTCGAGAACGAGAAGGATCCGAAGGTCCGTGGAGCCAAGGCAGACAACATCTTATTGGATGGTGTTGGCAGAAACCAAACAGCGGTGTCTGCTTACAATGGCCAAGACATTCGATCGTTGTACCCCATCACTGAAATCCTTCCAGGGCAGAGAGTCCGTTTGCGACTGGTCAATGGGGCGGCAGGGACATCGTTTATCTTTTCCATAGACGGGCACCCGTTAGAGGTTATTGCCAATGATCTAGTGCCTGTCAAGCCAAAAGTCGTTGACTCGCTTCTTGTCGCTGTTGGTTTGTTGTCCCCCCTTTTGACTTTTCCCTCTCCGTACCTACCAAAGAGACTAACAAACAAACCACAGGCCAACGCTACGATATCATCATCCATGGCCTTGAAAACCCTTCCGCCGCAGGTAATTACTGGATCCGCACCACGCCCGCGGACGGCTGCAACACGTTTCGTAACGGGGACTTCAACAGCACTGACAGCACGAATCCGGATCCCCTCGACACGCGAACCGGAATCCTGCATTATGACATCCCCAACGCCACGTACTTTTCCCTTCCCGATTCCACCGAAAACAACATTGCCGATTACTCGTGTGCGCGCATATCCGAGCAAGACTCCCTCCGGCCCATCGTTCCCTGGTCCATCTCCAAAACCCCACTAAACAACCTCGCCCTTTCCACCTTCTACACCGCTCACCAGACCAAAGCCACCACCAACTACGGCAACTACACCCACTGGCTCCTCCGTCTAGACCCCGCAGTCGAGAAGTCGACCGCCATCAACTTCCACAACCCCATGTTCGCCAACTTCAGCACCCCCTCGCTCCTCAACCTCACCAGCGTCGGCCAAGACCCAAACGACAACGTCGTCCGTTTCCCTTACTCTCCCAACTCTTCGGACTTCATCCACATGGTCATCGACGGGTCCCTATTACCCTCGACGAACCAAACCACCTTAAACCCGGACATCATCCCGCGCCTGGCCCACCCGATGCACTGGCACGGATCGGACGTGGTCCTGCTCGCCCAGAGCGAGCAGCCGTTTGACCCGGCCACGTCCCGAGACTCGTGGAACTACGATAACCCGCCGCGACGCGACACCATCATGGCGCCCGCGGGCGGGTACGTGGCGGTGGCGTTCAAGCCGGATAATCCGGGCGTGTGGCTGGTGCATTGTCATATTGCGTGGCATGCCAGCGCCGGGTTGGCGTTGCAGATGGTTATTGATGATGAGCGTGGGAGTTTGGTGCGGAATATGATGGATGATGACAGGTTGGATAGGTTGCGCGGTGGGTGTGATGAGTGGAAGGCGGATCTGGGTGAGATGGTTCGTCATAAGAAGGATGATTCGGGTGTCTGAAACTTTTTCTTTTTTTTTTTTTTTGCCTGTTTTTTCTTTGCTTTTTGGATACCTTAGGAGAGAGACTATGTAGTCTAGATGTGCGTTGAGATTTTGTTTGGCTTTGGATAACCGGATATAGAGGCACATATGTGGAAGCTGGTCACCGTTCTGTTACGATCCAATCAGGGATCACTATGTAAGCTAGATCAGATAGAACCAACAGACCAACCAGGGAGGACCCGAAGGGAGAAGACCCGAAGGGAGAGGATCCGAAGGGAGGGATCCATGGCTCGGGTCCCCGGGGACCCGAGATGAAGGTTCGGGTCCATGAAGACCAGTATATAAAGACGGCCTTCCTAGGCCTCTTTAGATACTGGCTCTTCAGCAAGCAATAGCTTTCACAATCGATCAGTACCTTTTGGCTACTACTACCGTTATTCTTATTATCCCAGCGATATACTCCTGTGCTTGTAACGGTTCGTCACACGTTCATAGCACTGGGCCACATGTACATACCTCTAAGGACGGCAGGGACCGATATGATCATGAGTCGTTTGATGGAGGAGCGTTGGGACATCTCTCGTGAATATCGTAATGATAAATAATAATAACTGGAAAAGCAATATGGTGAAGATCACACCGGGTATCCTATGACATAACATGATGGAAAGACAAAAACACTGTTGAACACCCCCAAACACCAAAGCTGACAGACAACCACCTTTTTTTTTGTTGACATCATCTCCTTCCCATTGACTCCTTGGTCCCATGATCATCATCATCAATCACCCCATGGTCTCATAGCATGAACATGTGCCAAGTCGGCATCGCTCCCCTGGGTTGGCCGGTACGAAGGCCATTCCGACATTCTTTTTTGCGTATCCGGCGTGGTTGGTAACTTCTGATCATATGCGATGGTCACCTCCCTCTCCTTCACAATCTTTCCCGGTGGCGGCGGGTCCATAACTACATGCACCACCGTACCAACACCGCCGCCATGGCTTTCACCACTGACACTTCGTATCTGATGCACTGTGTCACTTTCCCATCCGGACCCTGTCCCTCCCGCAATCCCAACGCTGAAAGCACTGCTCAACCTGATACTCAATCTCCTCATCATCACCGGTCTCCCATTGCCGCCGCTTTCAGCAGCGTGCAAATCATCATGCACATGCACAACAGGTCCATGTTGTCCATGTCCATTTCCAGCCTCCTCCTCGTCTTTGTCTTTCCTTGCATTGCTGCTGAAACTCCCAAACAATGAGCCCCTCCTTTTACTACTCCGTCCCGTCCGGTTAGTAGTGGTAACAGTCGTACTACTCCTCCCCCCGGTCCCCTGCGTCCCTTTGGTTCCAGTATACATCTGATCGCCATGTTGATTCTCCAAACTATCCAAGTTATAGAACTCCGCAGGCGGTGGCGGGCGCGGTCCACCTCTGTACTCCCTCAACAAGGCCCTCAGAATCGGAATGCTCGCCGCCATAATAGTGATGGCCGACTCTGCAACCCCCAAAATGACCAGGTTGGTGCTCGCAAAAGTGAAGTTTTCGTCGCCGATGGCGGGGAGTTCGGTAGCCTTGATGATGCTGGTTACGCCCGCAAACACGCCCATGGACATGGCTACAAGAACGCCGAACTTCTCTTTTTTGTTCATGGGTACAAATGACCAGATGATTTTCCAGGGGAGGACCGCCAAAACAATATCCATCGCCCCCGAGTAAACCGCCGTGAACATGTTGTAGTGGATCTGAATCGCTTTGTCCATGCATTTTCCTTGTATAAACGGCTGCCAGATTTTCGGGATAGGGTCGCATTGGCCCCATGTTAATGCCACGGCTACTCCTAGACTTAAATTGACGGAGATCATGATGAACCAGATTAGGAAGCGGATCCAGCTGTCTTGGGAGATGCGCAGGACGGTGATGGCGAAGGAGGTTTTACTCCACAAGGCGGCGAGGATGGAGAAGGTGCCTGCGAAGTTGGTTATGAGGAGGTAGTGGTTTAGCACGGGGGCGGATTGGTGGGGGTTGAAGAGGGAGGTGGGGAGGGCGAAGCCGAGGGTTGTGGAGTAGGTTATCAAGGCGGAGGAGGTTGTTAGGGAGATCTGGGGGTTGTTAGTGTTTTCTTTTCTTTTTCGGGGGGGGATGGCAAGGGGAGGAGGGCAAGTATAAAAGGTAGGCAGAAAGGGGCTTGTCGATGAGGATGAAGCGCGACATGACATACCCATGATATAATTAGAACATGATCATCCCACCACAGTCCACGTCCTCGATACTTCTTGCAGTAGATGCGCAACCCCAAAAACAAGGCCGCGAGGACAGTCAGGAACCAGCAGCTAAAGTTGACTTGGGCCACCCTCGACCTGTGATCTTTTTCTGGGATCACCTTCTCAGTGCCATTGGTGTTGGTATCGTTATCTGCCCTTCCCTCCAGATGGATGACCACGGCGTTCACAGCATGGTGAGCAGCCGCTTTGATGAAAGGAGAAGCGGCTGCTCCTACTGTTGAGGCCATGGGGTTGATGTTGTAGTGTTGATGATGTTGTGCTTATACAGCTGATGTCGGTATTTGATCGCCCATCCATTTAGCGGCATGAACCCTGCTTTCTCTCTTCCCCTTGCTTCTTGGTGGTACCCCAAGCTGTGGTGGGTAATTTAGACGAGAAGCGGGAAAAGTCGTCATGTGCAGTCAGGAAAAGGGACTGAAGTCGGAACCAAAAACTAAGAAAAGAGACGGAGACAAGCGGGAGATGAGACAGCGGCGGCAGTGATGGAACATTGTTGGGTCTGGAAGCGACGAAGGGAGAAAAGACAGGTTGGACGACATGGTGGGCGAGACCGTCGACCAAAATGGTAAAGGATCCGGGGTTGTGCTTACGGAGCGCCGCGTTCTGCCCTGCCCGGCGCTCAAAAAGGGATAGTCCTATTGCCAATTTCCCGAGTTTCTACACACGGTAATTCCTTTTCCTTTTTCCCCTCCTGCTCCATGTGGTCTGTTCAGAAACAAACCTGGAAGCCTTCATGTTGAATGTGACGCTGGTTTTTTTTTTTTTTTTTTTTTTTTTTATGTTGCCGCCGAATGTGAAGGAGTTGTCTCACTTCCGAAGGAGCTCCCTAATCTGGGCTGGGGTGCCAAATATGGAATGGAAATCGTACGGGGCGTCTCATCGTGGCCGCATCTTTCCGGCACTCCCCGCCTTGGCGAACGATGTCAGTGTCCAGTCTCTTTCCTTGCTTGGCTTGCTTGGCCTGCTTGGCCTTCCTGTTGACGCGTTGATGTCTGTGCGTAAAGTGGTGATGTAGGGTTTGGTGATGTTAGAGAGGGGGCACGAGAGTTCCATGGTCGGTGGTGACTCGATGGTGTTGTCGAATGGTTTCGTTCGTTCGTTCCTCTTGCAATGAGACTGAAAGAAATCAAAGTGGAAAGAAGAGAAGGCCAATTCGCTTAAGGAGCCTAAGGGGGCGCTAAACACGCGGACTGACCCCCTCCGAACCCTCTTCCCCCGCAATTGACGGCACCCCTGAAATCAACCAATCCTCCGAGTAACCTTCAGACAAAAATCATCCACCAGCCAGAAAGCAAAGTCGTGAACCATCGATCGGCTTCGTGGCATCGATCGGCGCCATTTCGTAGCGTCTCAGCAACTGTCGTTAGCATCAAGATCATCAAGATCGTCACCCAACCCAGCCAATAACCCCCTACCCCTACCCTGGGCTGTCAAACCTTATTCAACTCCAAAAACGCTACAAACCCTCATACTTCCCATTCCCAAAGATCAAATCTCCCGTCCTACACATACCTCCCCTCTCTATCCTCCCTCGCCACAGCAATCCACCGATCAGGATTACCTCTGTTGACTGGAAACAGTACCAGGGATGCTTCGTCGTCTTCTGGTTCAAGTCCAAGTTCATGATGATACTGGTGGGTATCACCGAGTCTGTTGTACGTAAATCCCATCTTATCTGGTGACCAAAGGGCGGTTGTGGTCCCTTGGTAGGCAGTATTCCAAAGAGGAAGGTTGAAGATGACGACTCTGGTCATGTCGAGGTGAAGATTTGCTTCAAATAGGTAGTCCCTGTGAAGCTTGTGAATAGCCCTACGCTAGTTGAACTTCAGGGGTTAGTGCTTCTAGCGGTTCGAGAATTTCATGATTTCCGTGATGCCAAGACGCGCGTACGTCTAACCTTGTGTGGGGGAAGAAACTGATCGATGGTGTTATGCGGTCCTTCGAGGGGTGTAATGGAAGAGTTCGTCAGGATCATGAAGGGTTTTGCACAAACAGAAAACAAAGGCTTTGTTGTTGAAAGGAAGCGAAAAACCGGGGAAGACAGAAAATCAATTGACCACTAAAACACCCCTGTAGCCGCGAAACGTTCCTGCCTTCTCAGGCTTTTTAGCGTCTTCTTTCTCCACCGCGGTCAGGAACCAACGGCGCAACGGGACGGTGATCTACGAGACCTCGAAATTGGACAAGAAGGGCTGAAATCGAAGAGTGGGAGGACTTTCAGGTAGTTATGCTGTGATGAATTTGTGGTTTTTCTTTCTTTTCTCTTTTTTTTGGACCAGCACAGAAGCTCTCAGTCAGTCAGGAGTGTCTCCAGAGTCCGGGAGGAGGCAAAACCACATGGTTACGGCGATGCACATCCATTCCGTCTGCATGTCTCACTCAGTGCCCCGTGCCCCATCGCGCTGTTGCCGTAAAATAGTACCGTCCTCCAACGTCGGGCCGCTTGCGCTGACGACCAACATGCACTGAATGCCAATGCTAAACAATGATTATTTTGGGTGATGTTTAACCCATGAAATATGAATCCAAATGAAAAAAAGATTAATACAAGTCCCACAGCATAGAAGGTCAATGGGTGGTGAATCAGCCGGGCATGGACTAGCGTGCGGGCGGGCGGGCAGTTATAAGCACAAGATCTGAAGCAATCTTTCAACAAAAATCACTAGGCGTGGTGGCAGAGTGGTCTAATGCGCAAGACTAGAAATCTTGTTCCTTCGGGAGCGTCTGTTCGAATCAGGCCCACGTCGCACGAATGACCATTGAAAAATTTCTTTTTTTCGCTTTTTTTTGGCGATTGGAAGACTCGCAGTTTGTTGCGTCCTTTTCTTTATCCATCTTTTTTTGGTTTTTACATGCATGTCACTTTGTTACTCGGCGGCAGATTATGAACAAAACATATTGGACTCCTAGGGTCCACAATGCCAATTGCTATGCTACCAGAAGTTGTGACAAAAGTGATACTTTGTAAACTGTACTTTCGTGTCCATACTTCTCCTCCCTGCAAAATATGACATGAACCATGTTCATTCCCAGAAATCATCGTACATTTACAACCCCGATGTCCTAGCTAATGTGTCAAATATCAAGTCCCGAGTCTCTAACCCTGACTGAGCCTTTTGTCTGTCCGTCTTTTGCATGCCGAGTCTAACCCCGAGTCCTCAAAACCTAAGTCTTTGATGAAGCAGAACACCCCTTGAACTCCGTACTATGCCGGTGCCAGGACCCAAATCCCAACCATGTCGTGAATAATGAACCGTGTCGTAAGTCGTAAGTCGTAAACCCCAAGCCAAAAAAAAAACCAAGATTCCAGCTCTCAAGTCTCCATCTCTTACACAACCTGAACAAGAAAAGGACTCTCTTCTCCTAGAGATGCTTAAGAATCCTCATCGTGCCCCGGCCACACAATCTCCCTCTTCACCACCGCCCTAACACAGCGATACCCTATAAACGCCCACGCTAGAACCAGTGCCACCGTCATCCCGCTTCCCATCCACAGCACCCCCTCACTTCCCAATCCCGTCCCAATCTTGATACTGGCAATGGTGAAACCAACATTCGGGAAGACCATACTCCACCAACTCAGATGAAACCTCTTATCCCGCATGCCCGCCACGCACCCGGCCACAGCCGACACGAAAAACCAGAACCCCAGACCCCAGAGAAACACTCCGAGCCAGATAGCCCCCAACTTGACCCCCGCCGCCAGGGTAGCCATGTCGCCCACTCCCGTCAAGATGGCGACCCGGGACTCCTGAAGTTGCGTGAACACCCTCGGAATATCGTTAGCCATAGAAATGACCGCCGCCCCCGTAAAGCTCGGCGGCCCCACGGCGATGAACATACCCGGTCTCTGCGCGGGTAATCCAAACGCCATCAGTCTGCTCAGATAAGAACTGAAGAAGAAGAAGCTGACCAACAGTCCCAGTCCCTGGGCAGCAAGTCCGGCGCAAATCATGGCCATCGCCGATTCGGGTGGCTGCGTCTTTGAGAAAGACCCGGCAAGCGTTCCTATCAGCATGACGGGGAAGATGGGCAGCACCCAGGCGGGGGTGATGGTTGTGAGCGAGAGGCGACGCTCGGCTTTGACGGTGAAGAGGAGGTGGTATTGGATTACGGAGGCCAAGAAGGTGAGGGCGGAGAAGAACCAGAAGGCGATGCAGAGGAAGGTGGCGAAGGCGGGGAGGGAGGCGGTGGAGTTGTTGGACGAATGACTGCCGTCGTAGGAAATGTCGTCGTTGAAGATGAAGATGCGGGCGTACTCGGCTACGTTACAGAGGATGGCGGCGATGGAGAGAAAGAAGGTCGGGACGAAGAGGGCTTCATTGGGCCGCGTGAAGGCGCGGCGGAAGGTCCCTTTGTAGAGGACGAAGCGGAGGGTGATGGAGGCGGTGATCACCAAGAAGAAGAGAAGGTCCAGGAGAAAGATGACGAGGCCGATGGTGGAGAGACCGCGGAAGCGGTGGGGGGTGATGGCCAGGACCAAAGAGACACCGCTGGTTGAAAGTCTGTTGGTGATGTTAGTGTCATGTTGTTCATGTTTGGTGAAGAGGGGATGAACTTACGTGACGGTGTACCAAGCAAAGGTAAAGTGCATCAGCCTCTTCCTCCACGGGATACTAGGCTGGAGAACAGTCGGAATCCTCTCGAGGAGATGTCTAGGCTCAGGGAGATTGGCGTCGTCCGTGTCGGTATCGAAAGCACCATTGGGTGGCGTTGTCGTATCGGTGGCCTCAAGGTTGAAGGGCACCATAGAGTTGTCGTTCACAGTCGTGACGGTTGAGTTGGAGGGGACCGATTGGTGACTTGTGCCTCTTGCTGCATGTGACTCGTGCGGCACAGCGGGATGGTGATCCTGGACGTCGCTGTTCATGATGGACGATGAGGATGTTCGTGATGATGCTTGATGATGATATTGTTGAGTATTGATGCTGAAAGCAAAGGAATAAGCGGTTGGGCTGATGATTTCGATATGTGAGCTCGGTCCTGTGCTGGATGTGGTTTGGGAAGAGTTGGAGGGACCGGAACAGGTCGGCTCGATGGCCTGATATGTCGGCTAAGCGATCAACGACAGACGACGGCGACTGTCGATATCCAGTCGTTGTAAACATATTACAGGTGGTGTTGGTACCCACTTGGGGTCACTGTTCAGGGTGAAGTACGACTCTGTCCATGAGCAATCAGGAGCTGTACGAGAACAGTATGAATGGTGGTATGGAGATATCGTTGGCCGAACAAACCAAACAAACGGCCGACGACGCCGGTTGAAGTGGCGATGCACCTTCACTCAGGGGAAAGTGCAACCATAGCTAAACGAACAATCGGGTGCGTTGCCGTAGGATTGAACAGTGGAATCATCCCGCGTAGAAGCCTCAATGCCTCATCAAGGCCCAACGATGGCTTCGTCCCTGATAGGCCCCTGGGTCTCGACCTGTCACCTCATCGACGATATGACTCGAGCCAGAAATATCAACTCACCGCATGTCCAGCTCTTATCCGTTGTTAGCGAATGATACCTCGTTTCCAAGATCTTGACGAAAGCCCGATGAGGCCATGTCTCTCTTGCTGACCCGACAGAACGGGTGATGATGTCGTCGATGAAATGCACGGTTCGAGTCTCGGTACTCGGTAGCTGCCGAAAAGCCCCCAATCGCGCGTCTAACACCTCAGCGCCTCGAACAATGTCGCACAAAAGGATTGTACTAGAAGTGGGAATTTTTATATCAAAAAGACAGATATGAAACTTGGAGACCGACCTCGACCCATCATCATCACCTTATTTTGCGGCGTTGTCAAGTTGTCATCCGGAATACGACCGAAGAGACGAATCCAAGAGGAGCGGAGGAAAGTTTCTGCATGGGCGGGCCACAATTGACACGAGGAATTGGCTGTTCAGAAGTTCATGGGCCCAGAGATCAGACCAAAATTCAGGGGGGCGATCAGCTAGGTCCACTGCGTGGCAGCTGCGTGGCAGCTGCGTGGTCCCTGTAAGCATCAACCACCCGAACCTTATTTTGAGACATTGGTTGGTCGCTCCACCATCTCAGCAGCAGATTCTCTTGGCGCCAAGGATTGGTGATGACTTCATTTTCTTTCCTTCGGGCGCAGATACACAGTCCATTCACAACTTGAGCTGTCCCCGCCGGGCAACTCGGTGAGTGTACTTCTGCGCTGGTGTATGAGCTATAACCATAACCCCAAACTCAGTCACCACCAAAAACGGAGGACGATCCTTTCACCCACCTGCATTGCGAAAATGGTATGGGGGATCTGTAAGAATTGGCTACCTTCTTCAGGTCGATAGGTTGCACGCTACGATACCTTACATGCTGGATAAGTTGTTAGCGATGCACACGTCCTTCCACCAACACCACCTTCCATCCTTTCCCCTTCCTTTCCCCTTCCCTTCCTCCCTTGATGTCCCCTCCCGTCCTTCCCCGGACTTTCCTCCGCCCTCCACCCCGGCCACGTTTCGTTCCAGAACATCCCCAGATTCCACCCAAAACCTCGGGCCCGAGTCAAACAATGCCTCCCCCGAGTGGCTGGCTGCTCTTGGCTCTCCTTAGGCCATCCTGGACATCCTTTGGCTCACCTCAACAAAGCGTTGGCGCCCCCTCACACCTTTCAGAACAAAGAAAAAGGAACAAACTAACACGCCATGCCATGCGATTCACGCACCATGGCGCTAAAGCCTCCTCGGCGACGGGACCTAGAGAGACTATGAGAAGCCCGATGGACCCGCTGGGACGGCACGGTAAATTCCATCCTAACTAACTCCTCACCACCCTTCCGTCGCAGAGGTCCACGTGGTCCACGCGATGCGATGCGGCCGTCCGCTTCAGTCCGATCTAGGCATGGACTCGCTTCCGTTTCCTGCTTTTATCAGACAGGCCACATGGTTAGGCGATGCGGCTACGATGGACGGCACTCAAGTTGGTTCCAAGACCGTCCATGTGGCTGGCCTTTGTGGACGAGTTATCTTGCTGCCTGCCATTCTTACCTATTTCCTTCTATTCAAAGCGCAAGTCTGGGACGGAATGGTAAGTTCCATCTCGAACCGTATCCCACAGGGTTCACGGTGCACAAGGTCCACCCTCTTCTCTTCCGCTTCTGTACCTACTACCTACCTAGCTTCCCGAGTCGTTCCAGCCTTCATCAGTATCACCAACCGCATCACAATGAGACGACACGACACAGTAAACTTCCACTTCCATCTATCTCCCTTCAATTCAACCACTTCAGAATTCATCTACTCCCTACTCCATCGATGACTACCCAAGCCCAGAGTCAGACGGAACCGACATGGGAAATCCGGAACTCACACAAGCCAAGCCATGCCTTCACCATTACCTTCCCCACGTCCCAGATTTATTCTCACACCTCTATCCTGCCATGTCCAGATTCGTTCGCCCTGTCTGTCGATCCAGTCTTGGCTCCTCCAACTTCGGCGCCAGGCAGCACAGCCTCGTCTTCTCCCTTCGACCTCGCTGCCTGGCTTGCAGGATCAGGTAGGAGCCCTTCTTAATCAGGATATCGCTAAATAGCGCCATTAGGTAAATCACAGGGAAATTTGACGTTGACAGGCAGGAAGCAAAAAATAGATACACAGACAGGGCCATCCAACAAGTCCAACAGTCCAACAGTGAGATAGGACCAACCAACCTGAAGTGATTTCTCTCCATGCCCGCTCAAGGGAAGAGCGCGGGGAACCTTATCACCCTGTGGTGTGGTCTATGCTAGAACTAGGGTCCTGGTAAAAAATGGGCTGAGGTCGATAATGGTTTGTTTGCTTAGGGCTCTAAACAGACCGTTTGGATCAAGTGGCCGGATCCGGATGCAGGTTTTGCGATCTCCAGGTCCGGCGGCTAGAGTTCTTTTGTTCTTTTGTTCCTGACGCAACCCGTCAGGGTGTTCAGGGATGTTGGCGCAAGGGAAGAAAGAGGAAGGGTCTGGTCCAACACTTCGATTAGACCTACCTTGAAGATGGGAGGTTCTTCTAGAAGGGGGGCGATAGGAAGGGAGTGAATTGGATGCAATGTGTTGAGCTATGAAGGTCTGTGGGCGTCGGTGCGATGTACGAGCAAAAGTATCCACGTGCAAAGTAAACGACGAGCAAAGTCCAAGCGACGAGGCAAATCAATCTGTAGCACGGATGTGTAGCGCTGTGATCCCAAGTTCAATTGCTCCAGGCAATGCTACCTCTCTCTACAAGCAGTGATACCATAGTACACACCCCGACCCAACATGCCGCCAGTGTCAGTCCCAATCCCAGTGAGCGACCGTAAACCGTCCATCCATCGTCCCAAGGAAACCCACCCGGCACCGGCTTGCAACGCTCATCCTGTGAATGACAAAAGCAACGCCCCATATAAACTCCTGTAACCCATTCCAAGTATGCAAAGTACTCCTTTAAACCCGTGGTATCATGTGGACAAACAAGAGAGAGAGAGAGAAAGAAGAGCTGAGAGGGAATACACTATTACCCGCCCAAAAAAAAAAAAAAAAAAAAAAAAAAAAAAAAAAAAAAAACCATCTTGTGCGCCCTGTAACAGGGTCGATGAGCGCGAATAGGGTCCGATCGCCAGGACCGGAGGATTATGGGTATCGAGTGTAATGCGGCCCATCGCCCTTCGTGACCATACAGCCAAGGTACCTATTGTCCATACATTCAGAGTCTGACTCGAGGATCTGTATAAAGGTGCTTCGGTGTCGAATTAGGCAAAGGCGAGCGTAGGGGAGCCGAGGTCGGCGATGCAGTGTAACTGACAGTGTCTTGGGCGATTCTTGTTGAGGCTCGGTACCATTGGATAGTCTGTGATGTGCGCCGATCCTGTGTCGCACAAGATGTGTTGCGCAAGCATGCGCTGTGTGACATGCACTATTATGGCAGAGCCGAGGTGTTATCGCCAGGAAACATTACTGTCGTTGTTTAATGCTTGATTTCGCCCGTCTTCTTGGTGGTATGATGGGTATGAGCGACATGTGTGTGATGGACGGTATGATGTTGAATATGGTGATGGTATTGCGGTTGATGATGGGTGTGTTGGTGTTGATGTTGATGATGGGCGTCCAACCTTACGCGGTCGCGCTGTCGGCCTCGAATCTCCTCTTCGTCCTCGTTACTAGAGCTCAGTCGTCTGCGATCCTCCTCGTACCATGCGCTCAAAGGCTTGCCGCCAAACATGAGATCGTCGTCTTCGATAACGGTAGCGACCATCCATGCGTTGCTGCTTCCAAGCTCTACCTCGTCGAGCGTTGGGTCTGGGACGTGGAGGTTGGGAACAAGCATGTAAGACTGGTTGACCCGGCCCGCCGGTGAGCCCTGTGGTGAAGACATGGTATGTGATGTGTGTTGTGTATAATAGGTTGATCGTGGTGTTCGTTCAACGGTTGTGGTGGTTATTGTGACGCTAACTCGTCCGCTGCTTGAGCATTCGGTAAGCAAGTGCTTGTTGTGACTTGAGCTGCTTGTTGGTATTGGGTTTGTGGTTGAGGGTGAGGAAGAGTCTGGTTTCGAGATCATATATGACTTGTTGTAGGTCAAGGTTGTTGGGTATGGGTGGTGAGAGATAAACCCAATACGAAAATGGGAGGAGAAGAAGTTGATATATCAAAGACAATGGGTTGCCTTTTCAGGTATGTGGGTCTCGGTTGTTGGCTTGCCGTGGAGGTCACACACGAACCGGACATCAATCGAGGTCGGGGACCGTGTTGGTGTATATCCGTATCCCTTTTAGGTCCAGTCGCCTCAACTCCGTATTCTGGACCAAATGTCTCAAGTACAAATCGACAAGCGCTATATACCGGAAATTCCTCCAAAGATGTGATACGAAAAAAAGATGAAGCAAGGCGAGAACAAGCGAGCAAGCGGGCGAAATGGGCAGGCTGACGGGCAAGATATAGCTGTTGGCGGCCTGCTGGATATGGGACCCCACGGGTGGCTGACGAGCTGAGTGCTGAGTGATGTCTGCAGCTGTGCAAAACGCGGGGCAGTGGCCGGATGTGTGCGGGATATCGTAACCGTTCGGTCAGCTCTCGCGGTCAAGACGAGTGCCTGGTGAGTCGCGTGGGGAGCCGGCTGCTATGTCCAGAGCAGATGACAAGGAGAGCCCGGTCGGGTGTCGTGGCTTGTTTCAAATCGAATATTCTTCGTTGTCGATCCTTGTTTTACTTTACCCAGGAGTCGTGGGACAGATCGGATGGGCGCAATGTTATATACAAGCCCAAAAGTAATTCGAGACAGTCGAGGCAGGTGCCGTAGTTAAGTATCGATAGTCCTGAGTATGGAAGTGTGGTGGGACAAGATTCCCGCCAAATGGAGTACCTCTGTACTTTATATCCCGTCGGTCCCGTTTCCAACCCTGTTCCTTTTCAAAGAGCAGGCAAGAAGCCCAGCGAAGAGAAAAAGGCCAAGGTACTACTTCGATGACGTTGTTGTTTGGTGGAAAGCGCTGCTCTTGGCCCTTCCTTGCACAGCGGTCGGACTCCCTCCCAAATTCGGTACCTGATTGACCCCGCCAGTGCTCGCCAGCGATGTGCTCAGCGACTGTTCGGCACCCCTGGGCCCGGTTTCAGTGGGCTTCTAGCGCCGCCTCGGCCACGACACCCAAAAGTGGAAGTCGCGGCTTGTTTGTCGCAGTGTCGGCGCAGTGGGGATCCTGGGGATGTCCACTTTTGCGCCCCGGATTCGCAATCGCACCCGGACCCCCCTTCGCCTGGCATACCTAATCGTTCGCTCTCGTTCGCTCTCGTTCGCTCTCGTTCGCTCTCCAACTTTCGGGCAATGATCCGAGCTTCCCTGTTTTGAACTTGTGTGCAGAGACAACCCTGTCAGGCCTGCTGTTTTCCTTTTTGCAACGCGGGTTGAATGAATCGCAACTGAAAGAAAATCAGGGTTCAACTTTGCAGGGTCTCGTAGCCGAACGGACAGACTTTGTGTATCGGGGAGGGATCTCCGGTTGCAGTGGTTGGTCAGTGTTGATGACGATGCGACTGATCAGCGTTTCTTGGCCTGTGATCCCCTTGCTGCCTTTGCCGCGCAGACAAAAGTCGTGTATAAAGGGAAACGATGTGTCGATATTGCTGACCGCAACTTGTGAAAAAGGCGAATATGTCTTCTGAGGTGATACGGAGGGCCAGGTTTGGCTGACTACTTACTGCTGACGGTTATAGTACACTGCGATTTGCACAAGAACGAGGACCAGAAAGTTGCATCTTGGGAAGGGGAAGACATCATGGTACTTTGTGGCTATCATGCCTTATCCACTCGTTTGCCTTTCGAATAAACTTGCAAATAACAGGAAACTCGACAGAAACACCCGGTCAGGCATCTGAATCGTTGCCATCTTGACCTTCCCCTTCCTGCTTCGTGTCGTTTCAGGTTCCTCGGGAGCCGCACAAGCGAGTAATCGGTAGGGCTTGGCGGGGCCACCTGGTGACAACACCATGAGCACCACTATCAGCATCACACAAAGCCAGTGCATTTATGTCATTTCGACCCAACAGATCTCCGTTTTCGGCGGCGATCTCACAAGTGAGTTGGCCATAAGGCTTTGCAACTGTGCAAGTTTGGGCATCGCAACTCCCGGACCGAGTGCCACGACACTCAGAGCCAGCCGAGTATAACAGGGTTCAAGTTGGTATAGTCCAGTATCGCCACAAGACACCAGTTTGGATAGGGCTGAGATGTCTGCAAATCTCTTACTGATTGGGATGCTGCGCGCGGTGTAGTATAGCGTATACTTGTAAGCTGACAAACTCAAGAGGTAACGATGGACATAAGGATGACCTTTGCATTTCGAGTGTAACGTGTGCGCCTTGTGCCTTTCATCAACAACCTGTGATCATCAGGAAGGACCGCCAATTGGAGAGAAGCGGCCCCGAGATTCGTTCAAGGTCCCGTCGGGTATTTTCCATCCCGTCCAGTCGGTCCTTTGTCAGTGCCTGTGATTCATCGATTTCATCAGCAGCCATTGTTGTCCATGAGATTCGGAAGGGTGGCGTCTGGAATTTCCATCTTTGACCGTTTTTGGATGCACGGCCATCATGGTGGTCACCGTCAGCACCGTCTGGTTACTAACGCTGAATTTGATCAAAGGTGACAAGTCGCAGACTCTTAACAACTCGGCTTTATTCTAGCTGGGAGATATCGCAATTGCGACTCCAAGCAATAGTCCAAGCCTCCCAGGGTCAATATGAAAAATGATAAGACAGACCGAGGAAAAAAACATTCACATGCCCTCCCAGACCCTGTCCACTTGACACCGGTTCCAGGGGTCAGAGCCCCCCCAAATGCCAAAATGCGGGGGATGACCCCCTTCTTTGCTCCTTCCCCCGTTCCATCCGTTCCACGAGATCGTCTTCCGTTCCCACCATTTTGAACCACATGCAAAGATTCTGGTCTTTTCGGGTTTCGCCTCTTCCTGTTATCCATGAAAACATTAACCAGCCAGTGCACGGTCCGAAGACTGTATCCTTGCGAACGAGGTTCAACGGTCTTTGCTTAAACCGCGATGGGTTCGGTGTCTATCTTTCGATGGTCGAGTCCCAGACAGCCCCAGAAACCCTACCAATTCTCGTTTCTTTTCAACTCTGCCATCTCCGCCTTGAAACAACCACTAACATCACAAACGCCCTTGACGACATTATCACCCATTTCACCACGGGAACTTATAGCTGGGGCCGGGGAGTGTGAGGCTCTTGTGAACCGGGAATCTCGCATTTCTGGATACCTGATTTAACCTTCATCCAAATCTTGATTGCCACATCTAGGGTCATGCATTCCCAATTTATCACCTCCCTCCTCGCAGCATCATGAATCATGCCGTCGCTGCCGTTCATGCCGTGAAGTGCGGCCGATGATCTGATGTCTTCCGAATGTGGAGTCCCGCTGTCTCGGGAGACCTTGGATGACGTCATGAGGCCCATGCCCTAACCCTGGGCTGAGCCAGGGCCAAGGAAAAGGAACTCGCGGATGTCATGCGAATGACTTCGAGATGTTTCTCGGTTGTGATGATGAAGAGTCAAGTGGATCTTCCTCGTGGTATCCATTGTTGAAGTCCTACATTTTGACTCCTCTCACATATCGACACATGTCGTTGAATGGCCCAGCAAATGTGTGTAAGTCGAATGGTTATATGGTTTTCTTCGCTCAGGGTTAGGGGCAAAGGTTGGTGATAACAACATCCGAAATGAAAGGCACTGCTTGAGAGAGATGATATTACGGCAGGATTGAACAAGGAAGGGGCATTTCCCAGTACCTACTGGTATCGATGAAGATCCGAAATCGTTAGAATCTGTGCGCTTCATGCAAAAATTTCCGAACTTGAACCAGAACACCAATAATCATCGACATCGCTGTCAGCAGCGGCCACTCCTACGGTCATGAACAGACAACAGTAAGATCACAGTAGAGTACCCAACAGGACGCAGAACTCTTCATCCTCTGACTCAGTTGCAAAGCCATTCTGCCGGTTCTATCCCAGCCCAGCCACCATCGCTCAGCATTCCCAACGAGGAAAGGGCATCTCACACCACCACCATCAGCTGAACCAACCAGAATGCTGGATAAGGGGTAGCTGAACACCATAGACGTCATCTATCAGCTATACTCTAAATAGATGAGGAGAGTATATAGGTAAGGAGGCAGTGAGTATGGGAGAACAAATGGGCTTGGAGCATTAGAGTGGGTCAAGGTGAGTCTTCCTCCGTCACTCCTCTTATCCCTGACCGCAGTTGCCAAAGAGCGAAGAACTCCAGATGAAGAGACGGCCCAGCTCCAAACAGCAAGCTGCTTCCCTGCGCATACAGGCTCAAACTCAGGAACACCTACCTGGCTATCAATGCCATGCGGGTCTCCTTGAGTGAGGCTAGCAACAACATCATGGAATAGGTGCTGATAAGAGGATTGATGCGAATCATATTTTGGTGCCTAGTGGTCAGGTAAGGTCCTTTTCGGCTTCCGTTTCTTGGTGTCTTGTGCCATGTGCTGAAGGGATGGAACTATAGGCCCACTTGAGCCAAACGACGCAGCTCAACAACCAGACGGCTATGTTGAAGGTGCAGGCAGGTCAGGCGGAGGATCAGGCGCGGATGGCGCAGGAGGAGTGGAGGAGATTTTGGGAGTAAGAGGTGTTGGTGAATGAGAGGCCGTATTCAATCACCCTGTGCTTAAGTTGCCCAACGCCAACATATTGTCTGCAAAGAAGACAAAGGGCGAGAAGAACATCTTCGGCAGATCTCGTATTCCATGGTTGGTAGTGCACATGCAGCGGGCCACGCAGCTTGTAGCAAGTAGGATCACAGTGATCAGGCGTCCAGTCGCGCGCCCTGGATATACTCTCGGAGCTGCCCCAGTGTCGTTGAAAGAACCCCCGACAAAGCTCAACATCGACCTGTTGGGAGGGAAAGCAAATTTGTGGTTTATGGCTGATGGAACGGTGGTCCTATGGTGTCAAGCGGGCGGTTGGGGTGACAGAGTTATATACTTACCCTCCAGTGACCATCACCAACTGGAAGTCGCAACCGCCAGCTTCATCCGCCCTGTCACGATCATGATGTTCGAAACACATCGTTCCTCATAACCGCCCAAGATCCCGCATACTCGAATGTCGCCGGATGTTTCTCCATCAGCAACAGCTTCTTTTCATTCTTGCCCTCCTTAAGACAGCCCTTTTATCGCCTTTGCAGACCCAAGTGTCCTTCTGTCCTGTATCGACTTCCATTGCATTGGAGAACTTGAATAGTTCGAGGATAGTTTCAGTTGCGGCGAACTTGAATTGATGTTTGCCCTACCTAGAATTTACAGAGTGCATTTGAGTTGAACATGATTCTTGAAGAAAGTGAAAACAAATCAAATCCACGGCAGATATTAAAAAAAAAAAAAAAAAAAAAAAAAAAAAAAAAAAAAAAAAAAAGTCAAAAAAGAATTGATGGTCTCTCCCGCCGGGAATTGAACCCGGGTCTCGAGCGAATCGAACTGATGTTCAAGCTTGACAAGCTCACATACTGACCACTATACTACGGAAGATGTACAACTGTTAATCAGTTGTCGTAGTTGGTTGGTGATTCGCGTCTGCTGGTGGCATTATATACCCCGTTTCAATCGCATTCATCTCAACAGACTACCTACTTTTTCTTTCTTACACCCTTCGGCGATGACGACAATTCGATCATTAGGAAGTCCTGACAGAGGAAGTTAAGTGCGGTATAAAACTTGATATTTTGGAGCTCCACAATTCACACGATTCATGTCTTCTTGGGTTTGTATCTCTACGCAAGTGAAGTCGTCTCCGACCAGTCACCCTCTGGCAGCCTGGCAGGGTTGGCGACGCAGTTACTTAGTGCTCCCGGTAAAGAGGACGGATTTCACGACTCGTAAATTCTTCCTCTTGTTTCTTCCTGCTGGAACCACTTCTTTCAACATCAAGTCATTACCTTGATAGTCACCAACCACCCGGTTAATCCTGTTGCCTTTGGCCTGGTTTCACGGTTTCGTCTTCCGTGACCTGAAAACCCGACTTTCTTGAACACCTCGTTTTTCCCATCTTGTTCTCTTCTCAGCATGCAACAATGCACATAACTGGCCAAGTCTGTGGCACTGGCGGCATAAATTACATGTACGTAACTACGTACCTGGAAACAGCAGCTTCGCCAGCCCGCACCAGAGTGTATCTCCAATGGGCTTCATCAGTGTCTGCGTGGTGTGGTGATATTAACCGCTACATATGATGCTGTACAACCTCACCGTCACCAACCCGCCCTCACCAGAACAGGCCTACACGGTTTACGAGGCCCGTATCACGTTCACGTACGGCGTATTCCCAAGAGATCGCCTTGACATTGCAAGCTCTGGAAGGGTTAGATACACGTGGATAAGCACTCGGCAAGTGTTGAAGGGGGGTTGGACTTCAAGCTCGGGTGTCTCCGTTGGTATAACTGAGAACGGGATGGGCAATCTTGCTTTGAACGCAGTCATTAGGTACCTGTTATCTCTGGGTCAAAGTGGGTATGCTACTTTGGCAAATTTGAATTTGTCTGTTGCCTCAAAACTGATATCTCGCATCGTGTGATATCTGGACAGTGACTCCGGCCACCCGATCCGGTCTAACAACGGCCGGATCACCCAGCCGGGCGTGGAACTAGCCCGATTGCGGCTAGATCTGTCACACCTTAAAGAGACGTCATGCTTACTGTGGAGTGCCTGCTCAGATTCTCTCGTTCCCTCGAAGATATCTCAAACCATACAATCACAACTAGAGTCCTGGTCCCATCTACGGCTTATACCTTCCACTTCCTTCACCTGAGCCCATCCACCATGGGCTGCGCAGTCTGCAACAACCTCCAACCGGTTGAGGAGACCCCTTTCCGTGTGAGTAGCTTTCCATGGTCATCTCCCCGTTCCTCAATTATCAATCACTGACTGACGTCCATATCAAACCGTAGTACACATCCCCAGAATCTCTCAGATCTTCACCCAAGGATGGCTGTCCTCACTGCTCCTTCATCCTTGACGCCTCCGTCCACCTGAGCCTCTCCAGTCCATCCAAGTCCAATGGAGAACGCCCCATCTTCATCTCCCTTCAAGCCTCCACGGACTGGACCATAATGTGGACTACCGCGAACGGAGAAACCAAGTACATCCAGATCTACACCCCTCTTGGTCACCCACCCGCATGGCCAGGCATCTCTCAAGGACTGGAACTCTCTCCTTCGCCAAACTCAGACGAAGCATTCGACTTCATCAAGTCCCAGCTCCACGAATGCGATGCCAACCACCCCCAGTGCAAGATCCCCAACCCCAAGCCACCAACCCGCCTAATAGACGTCACCTCCTCTGCCTCCCCCGAATCTGTCCGCCTCGTGGAAACTTCTTCCCTCCCCCCAACCACCGAAATCGACATGGAGGTTCCCTACATAGCCCTCAGCTACTGCTGGGGCACCAGCAAGACCGTCACCACCGTGACGGYCAACTACCAAACCCACAAGGACGAAGGCTTTCTCGTCTCCTCCCTCCCTCAAACCCTGCAAGACGCCATCGCCGTCACCCGCCGCCTTAATCAGCGATACTTGTGGATCGACGCCCTCTGCATCATCCAAGATGACCTCTCGGATTGGGAAGTCGAATCAGCGCAGATGGCTACCGTCTACCGTAATGCTTACCTGACGATTGCAGCGGGTACAGCGGCGTCTTCTGATGAGGGGTTTTTGGTGGGGAGGAGGCATGCAGCTGGGGAGGAAAACCAAGTCTATCGAGCCACTTGGCCCTCTCCCTCTGCTTCTTCGTCTCCCGAGCCCAAGCCCGAGCATCCCAAAACTAGTAGCACCAGTAGCACAACCCTAGCAGCCCGCATCCTCCCCTACCACGCTCACTTCCCCCTCCCCACACCCTCCCATCCCGAGTCCCAAACCGTACTCCCCCTCGACACCCGCGGCTGGACCCTCCAAGAACGCGCCCTCTCCACCCGCCTCCTCCGCTTCGGCCTTCACGAACTCTCCTGGTCCTGCCTCTCCGTGCCCTGGAAATGCGAATGCGGACACAAAGAATATCCTTCGCCCTCCGTCTTTTCGTTACGGTCTCTCTTCGCCATCCAGTCGTGGACTTCTACGACCGAACCGGATCTAGCTGATCCGTATAGAGATAAGGAAACGCAGATTATGCATTTGTGGCAGAACTGGGATAGTATTGTCACGGAGTATAATTCCCGAAAACTGACGCAGTATTTGGATAAGTTACCTGCTGTGAGTGGTATGGCGAAGGTCTTCCAAGGGTTGACGGGGAGTAGGTACGTGGCTGGGTTGTGGGTGAATAACTTTGTGAGGAACTTGTGTTGGTATCTGGAGAAGAGCGAGGAGGAGAAAGGACCCGCAGTGGAGGAGTATGTGGCGCCGAGTTGGAGCTGGGCGAGTTTGGGGAGGCAGGTCAGTGTCAAGATGCATAATGAGATGTTGTATCTGGATGCAAGAAGGTTCGTGCCTAGAGCGGAGGTGGTGAAGGTGGAGGCGGTGACGGTGGGGAAGAATCCATTGGGGAGGGTGAGGGATGGATGGGTTAAGTTGAGGGGAGTGCTCAGGAAAGGAATATTGGTGGTCAAGGGAGAGAAACCGAAGTTGCCGGTTGAGACGAGGTATTCGGTCAGGTTTGAGGGCTTGAAGACTGTTGAGGTTAGGGTTTGCCCTGATACGTTGTTGGAGGACTTTGAGGTGGTTGATGAGAGTGGGGAGAAAACCCGATCAGTGAGACGGGCACAGGAGGGGACGAATGAGGATGAAAAAGTGTCAGGGAGTGAGGTGTACCTTCTTCTGCTGGGTAACTTCATGACGATTAACCCGCGGAAGGTGCAGTCAATATCGTTGGACTTCCTAGTGCTTGGACTCTCTTCGAGGAAAGGAAAGCCAGGGGTGTATGAGAGGATAGGCTATGGGTATACCGAGCCGATTTTCACAGTTCAGATTGAGGAATATGTTGATCTGGCGGATCAAGCGTTGGTCACCATTGTGTGACAGATGCAGAGTGTTAGCTAATTCTGAGTTCGTCTTCTGGTTCTTTGCTTCCCTGCCACTCACCACTCATAATACTTGGGAAAACCTGCCCGCACCTTACGATATCCTACACGTACCCTGCGAATTTCGAGATTTTCTTGTATTATCAACCACCACGCTTAAATCAGCGTCCAAAACCTCGTATCCCACAGACTATAGCGCATTTCCCACAGACCAAAGAGGTTTTCTTTCCGACAATACCTATTCCTACCCTATTATCAGCAAATTCCTTGTCCTGATACGACTCGCCTTAGCTTTTCCATCAACTCGTCCAGGAGTTCCGTCCTGTAGACTGGTACAAAGGCCGCCTCATCAAACTTCTTCTCCCAATAGTTCCCATCTTCACCAGACGCAGGATTGATGCATGTGTTCTCCCTTGCGTATGCTAGCTTCTCGTGGAAATATTGCTTGATCACTTCCTTATAATCGAGGTCTTTAAATCCCATCTTTTCCAACTTCATACCAGTCCTCATATCAGCTATCACACGACGCTCATCTACCCAGTCACTATCTTGATCAATGTCGAAGGCACCTTCATCGTAAGCCTCATCGACATCCTCTTCAGTGATGCCGTAGATATCGGTTAATATAGGATCCGTCACACTCCACCAGTGGCGCCAATGAGCTAGCAAACGAGTCGTGTGGCCCTCAAGATTATGGCTACCCCATGAAGGAGGCATTTTCCCCAGACCTTCGTATTCATTGCAACCACAATCGAATTCCGTTGAGTATGTTTCATCTTCATGTTGCCGCCGGAAGAACATGAGAAGGGATCCACGATACGCGAGCATCAACAGGTCCAGCTGTGAAGCTAGCTCCTCGTCATCATCTCTGATTCTTTCGACTTCCTCGGGTTTGGGAGGGCCCTCTTCGTTATACAGCGCTAGACAGCATGTATGGACAAGGCCGAGCCTGACAAACAGCTCCAGCCGCACTGCTTGTTCGAAGCACAGCGACTTTTCGTCACGGGTAAGAAAACACGACTCGAGCCAGGAAACCAACGCATTTCCTCTGTGCTCATGCAGGTTGCAGGTTTCGGAGTTAGAATCGCAGGACACATGGAGGTGTTTGTGGTAGGCAACCGTTCGAAGCAAGACAATAGCAGACACACCTGTCCGTGGACATGGGATAACAAAGGCCGGAAACGTACTGGACCAACAGACGTATCAAAGACCGGTGTGACTCGGGCTGAGTACAACATCCTGTCGCGAGTCGCACCAACAGACTGCTGTTGCTCCGGTTGGGGTTTCCGAGGATGTGCTGTTCGTTGTCATATATCGCAAGCGGAAAGTTGGGATTGGCGCCCTTCTGCAGAAGCCACATGCATATCGGCAGCCCGGCGAGTCCACCAAAGTGAAGTGTGGCTCTGTGTAGAGGCGTCCCTACTAGTTGCTTTCCTAGGATGTTCGAAGATTCCGGCAGGTCAACAACGGTAAATCCGTTGTCGAACAGTTGCTGTGCCACTGCAACAAGAAGAAAGCTGTTACGGGCCCTGTCAATACTAGATAGTACAGTAAAGCGAACCAGGCAAGTCCATTCAGGATCTGCCCCATAGTGTTCGTGGGCAAAGCTACCCAAGACACCATAGATCGACCGGCCCCATCCAGGATTCAAGGCTAGGGGGACTTGAATATCTTTCTTCCTCAAAAGATCGTATACCTCTCGCGCATGAGCATCCAACGGTGTGACTTCGGTACTGGAAAGTGCCAGTCTCTCTTGGTCGAAGGGCGATAAGTGTTGACGACCGAGATCGGCAAGCTCTCTGCGTTTGCGAGCATGCGACTTGACAACGGTTTGGGCCCAGTCCATTGCATCAACCTTGACCAAGTACATCATGAGCCTTATGAAAGTGAAAGAGTTCATAGGCATGAAGAATAAGTCGAGAATTTCGCAGCAAGCCTCGTCGTCAGATATCAGGAATGCCAGCCAAAAGGTGCATGACGCATCCCAGGTCCATATGGCGGATAGAGTCTACAACCCTTCCCTCCAACCCACAGCCAAATCTAGAATGCTTATCCCGGTCAAGCCAAATGCTTGTGCTTTCCAGTCGAGCGTGGACAATGTCAGAAACCGTTCCAGGTTACGGAGGTCTCGGTCTAGTACGATCCTTGCGAGTTCCCCTCAAAAATGGCTTATGATAAATGTCAGCAGCGGTACACTAGGTCGGGCCCTTCAATCAAAGGAGGCTAAATGTTCAAGTATATCGTTGCTTACATGTAGATAAATCTGGTTTCCTCCTAAGCAACGTCAATAACGCGCGATGGACGGAGGCATACATCTCTACCTCGCCCCGCCGTCCATTCCAATCAAAGCCCGCGGAATCTTCTTCCATGTCATAGAACCTCACATTGATAGGAAGTCCTCCTACCATGCTGCGGTCAAAATCAAAGGACATGATGGTAAGCAGGGAATCGAGAGGGAGATATGGCTGCTCTTTTGAATCGAGCATTTGTGCGAATAGAGGCAAACTCATTCGAGCAGCGTCTATTGCACTATTTAGTGGATATGCTTCCGTCGTAATCATGGATCTGTGGAGATGGGAGATGGCAAGGTAAGTAGACGTATATTTGTTTGAATTCGAATCACAATGTATGCAGGCTTACATACCGGTCGCTGTTAGGTATGATCGGTTCATTCACAACCAATTCTGAAAATGCTTTCAAGCGGCGTGGTCCAGATTTATCGGCAACAGAGTGTGCGTCGATGCCACTGACTGAGACGAGCTTGAGCAGGTCTGTGAGTTCGTCTACGACGTGGCTATACACTGGTATCAGCTGTAGAATCAAAAGCATCAACTCCTGTGGGTTTGTTAGTTACTAACGAAGTAATGCCGTAATTAATACCCTAACAAGTAGAAAAGTTGGCAGTGTGTGTTGGGGAAAGACAGCTTACATGAAGGACAGTGTATCCAGATTCATCTCTGTCTCTGATTGAACCCACTTTGAGTGTATGAGCATCACACAGCACCCTATGAATGTGTCGGAGCTCTTGACGAATACGACCAATATCCCCGCTATTGTTGTTGTATCGGCTGCTTTCGGGCAGAGAGCCGTCGATGAAGAAGAGAGGATACAATCGTTGATTGCCGTAGTACTTCCTGAAGAAATCGAGCTCTGCGCACCGCTCGGCAAAGTTATCAAAGAGCATGAATATCGCCGAACTGGCCCTTTGCACGGTAGGAAACACCTTGAGTGGGAACCGGAGCTTTAAACCGCCTTGGCTGATTGTCGCAGAGAAAGCAAACTGCACCGTTTGGTTTACCAGAGGGAGGAGTTGCATGCATAGCTGATACTTCCAGGTGTGTTTCACTGCCTCTCCTCCATTGTAGGGACAAGAGGCGTGATGCCGCTTCTGGTTCTGATAGCTATAACCCAAGGAAAATGGACCACGTCTGAATGCCCTCCCGGTCTTGTAATTGTTAGCATTGCAGCCACAGATTGGTAGCCCAGAGGCGTGGTACCGATCAAAGGAGCGTCTCGCCGCTGCAAAGTTGCTGTTTCTCCTCGGGTCGTTAGGATGCCGAAGCTGATTCATCACAAGCATGCTAGCTATTTCCGCTCTATCTTCGTGGGAAAGGCGTGATACCAGAGGAAGAAGCGCATTGGACGCGCTGGCGTACGGGGCTTGACCAGTCATCAGTAGCATCAGTTCGCTTCGTATTTCGTCCCTGATCGTTGCCGGCTCAAGTCGCAGCTCAAATTCGACCCGGGTTGTTGCCGGGCTGGCTCGTGTTTGTTGAACTCCGATGAGCGAAGAACCATGTACGTTCACATCAATATCAACGTGGGTCTTCCTGCTGTTCAGCTCATAGACCTTGTTCTTTATCTCAGCCAGCACGCTTGTGTTCTCGTCGACTCTCGTTCCGATGCCCACAGTGGTCTCCCTATAGACTGTCAATTTCCATCGCGTTTGAGAGAAAGCTCGATTTGACTCACAAATTCCTGGTGGAGAGAGCGAGCTGCACAGCAGAGAGTCCGCGGTGGATTTGCTCATTGTACCGCTGGATGGTTTCGAATCTGTTGTTGAACTCTCCTTCCTTCTTCACTGTGATGACATCTCGCCAGAGCCGTTTTATTCCCCTCAAATCCTGGCTGGGAGGTCCAACAAGGGCTTCGATTTGCAGTTCCAATTCTTCGGCTACTTTGGATGCTTGATCGATGTCGTCCCGAAAGGATTGCAGCTGAAGTTGGGGTGACAGGCTCACGAGAGTTGGGTGGGCTAGGTGATCTCGCAGTTGTACCATATCTCGTTTAGAAGTCTGAACAATTCCGAGGAGTTCCGTGAGCTTGGCAGGCGTGTCTTTCAGGCTCTTCGGCAGCCCAGCGCCCTTGATTGCGCCTTTTGCTGCCAGTTCAGCGAACTGGCATGCAGCGGCCACAATTCCGATAATCGACACCGGGTCCATGGTGAGGCGGGAAGCGACAAGTTGACCTAGAAAGGTGGTCGAGCGATAATGAGAAAGAAGAAAACAGATTGAGGAGTGTGAGGCTCAAAAGCCACCCGGGCTCGTCCAGGACAAATAAACGTGGACTCCAGAGCACGATATCAACGGCAATTTGACAAGACACCAACGATACTGTAGAGATGTAAACGGCTATTGGGGATTATGAATGACCACGAGGACGAATGAAAGGAATAAATGTCATGAGGAGAATGGAAACCGTCTTGGTGTTTACGGCGATGTTATGCGAGCCGGGGTAGGAAAGGAAGAACGGAGGCTTATGACTCTCAAGAGCGATTACATGTGGTGTGGTTGGGATGTTCAATAATTGGGCGATGCGCCTTCCTTCCACACGAGACACCCATTGACCACGCTCCCTTCCGTTGTTCGTCAAGGCTCGAAGCGCCTCCTAGTTTGCCTCGGCCAGTACAGCCACAACGCCAGCTGCATGTTGGGTTGTACAGCTCTTCAGGCTGTGGGAGACGCAGCCAGGCACTTTGAAACTCAGGCCACGTCAGGTTCTGTCTCCATACATCAATGTCAGCACACTCCAGGAAAGTATGATCGAGCAGCACTTTCCTTAACAGACAGCGACATCAACAGATCCTTCTCTGTGTGCCTTTCGCTTGAAGATTTTCACCTACGAACCGAGACTAACCGAAAGCTTCCCGTCCGACTTGTCAAGTACCTACTGTTCCTTCTTCACTTGGAACAGTACTGCGCCATGTCATGACGAAGTTGACCTCCCTTTGGCCTGCCCTCTCAATTTCATCGGTCAGTCAAAGCTTCTTCCCACTTTCTACTTCCTAGAGATGAGGAAAGTACAACTCACCGATGGCAACTTCGGCCCACCAGCCCCTACCTCCATCTCCCTGGCATTTTGGCAAAATGACCCTCCTTCCTGATCATGCCCATCTCCTTGAGCATCCTGAGGAATGGCTCCCTCCCCAACGCATCATCCGGGTTCTCATACGAGAACAACCATCTCATGTTATCCGACAAAGTCAGCTTAATAATGTTGTGCCATATCACTCAACGGACTTCATGGTACTTGTCCAGGATGCTGTCGTTTGCCTTTCCCGTATGGATTCTAACGTAGAGACTGCCTACGTCCGTGATATCTCCCGTGAGGCCGAGGCGGCGGCTTCATGGAAGCTATCAGCACTTATTCACGACAGACACTGGCGGGCTTGGATTCCTCAACTTGGCCAACCTCCCTCTTTCCCCTCCCATTTTCCTCCACGAAACACCATTAGAAAAGAACCCTTGCCTCTTAATCTCATCCAGCACATCGCTGCCAGCATGCTCAAACTCCATGCAGAATTCGAACATGTAATGCGAGGCGCGGGGGTTGGTGTCTAGAGTAGTGGATTTCTCGAGGAGAGTGACGGCGATGCCGCCGGAGGAGAGAGAGAGTAGGAGGCCGGAAGGGGCCGGCGCCGATGATTATTACGGAGAATGGGGGCATGGCTAAGGGTCAGTTCGGGGTTGTAAGGGTTGTTGTGAGGATTCTGTGGTAAGGGAGTTGTGTCGGAGGTTGATGTCCTCGGAAAGGAAGGAGAGACTACCTCACGCTTGTGACGTTACGTTTCAATTGGCGATGACCGTTTATTGAATGTTTCCATTTGTATTTCTTTGTCAATCGGGCAAGCTGCATGGTTCATGCCGGTTATTGCCAACGGCTTCATCGACGGGCCAATATTGCAACGACGGCACGACCCCGCCTCATAAAGTGCGGTACAAAGCTACTGAGACAGCAGTGCGTAAGGATTCTGTTGGTAGTATTCATGAGTCTATAATGCTCCTAGGATATAGGTAATGCTGGTATGTCTAGGTTCGTCCATGTTGAGCACCAAGGTTTGTCCGATCATGCCTATTCTGGTGTGTTTAGGCCCTGAGCAACTTATGCGGAAACGTCTTCTCAACTTGGCTCACAACGCCGTCCAACAATGGGAACCTGCTCCTGTTCTTAGCCAGCTGCTCCCGGCCCAGGCCGATGAAGTCGCGGAGTCCGAAGCCCTTGTTCCATCCCTTGTCGGAGCGGTAGGCGTCTCTGATCTTCCAGAACATGGAGCCCTGCAAATACCTTGTTAGAATATCATTCGACCAAAGGTCATTCAGGAATAACGAGAAGGAAACTCACATCATAAATCCTCCTCAAATCCTCCTTATCCACCTTGCCATCCTGCTGCACCAACAACCACGTTACCCCAAACTCAAAGATACTCGCAGACCAACCAAACGGGTCCACAGCGAGCCTGTTCGCCGCTATCATATTCCAGAGCTCGCCCGCCGACAGCGCGCCCTTGTCGTCCTTGTCCCACTTGCTGAACATGTCCTCAAACGCCTGCGGGACGAACCGGCCTTCCTTATCATACGTGCCCGAGTCCGAGCCATGCTTGGCCTTGTGGATGGACGGGAGGTATACCCGGAAAAAGGGGTCGGGGAAGTAGGAAAAGCCGAGACGGGTCGGGTACGAGAAGCCCAGGTTGATGATCAGCGCGGATAGCAGGCAGAAGAAGAGGTTGAAGCCGAGTTCGTGGAAGCCCGTGAAGGTGTCTTGGGGCCAGATCTGGCCGTCGCCGTCGCGGTCCCAGAACATGCAGTGTTGTTGGAGGACGGTCTGCGTGTGGAGGGGTTGGATGTTAGCCGGTAGACTAGGAGAATGGGGAACGGAAAGAGGGGAAGAGGGCTTGGGCAGGGTGACGAACGTAGTCCTTGAGGTTCAGGGTGTCGACATATTCGGGACTCCCCTCGGGCTGCTCGGTCGAGACGGCCAGGTTCGCGCGAGCGATGCTAGGCCTGTCGATGATGGCGTCAATGTCGGTTGCTTGGGGACGCTCGGCCGTGGGAGGACATTTGGGGACGGCGGTAGCGAAGTTGACGCCTTGGCTGCCGTCGATGGCCTGTACGACGTCTCTGGGAACCACTGAGACCGGCATCTTGCTTGGTCGGTTGCTTGTCTCGTGGGTGTTGGGCAGTACGAGGTCGATCGTGGTGCTCGGGGAAGTGTTCTGTAGCTAGGAATGAATGCGTTCGGGTTTGTGGAAAGGAAAGAGTCTCGACCAGGCTGAGAGTTGGTGGGAAGAGGGAAGGTTGATGTAGGTATAGATATGTAGATGGAGGGAAGATCACCGTTGGAAATACCGGATCGCCTGAGTGGTGCCTGGCAGCGAGGGGTGATACGGACGAACCAATTGGGTTGGAATTAGCGGGAGCAGCCGGAAGTGGCTGTCATCGCATCGAATGGGATGACACCTGCCTACCTCTACCTACCTGCCGTCTCGTCTTCATGTTTTCGTGGACCTTGATGGGTTTGTTGATACAATGACGTCATGGTGAGAGGTCGATGAAACGAAAATGGGTCCTTTAGGCGGTGCGGTTCAGCGCTGACATGTGCTTGCCTTGGCTGCAAGTGATGAGCTTATTACAACCATTGAACGCAGGAACAGCAGAAACGGGTTCAATCGCTCCTGAGGACATTGAGATAACTCTCAATTGCCATTGCCAGTTCTCTTGCATGTGAAGTTGGCTCGCCATTTGTCCATCATGTTTCGTTTCGGGCATCTAGTTACCGCTATTAGTGCACTTTCTTTGTTTACCTTCCCCTTTTGGTACCCCACCATTGTTTCGCTGCTGGCGGCGATACAGTCCAATACTGGTTTCTTTGTTAGCTTATACCTACTTCTAGTACACTGGACAAGATCTCTTCCGAATTGTCCCAAACCTTTCAAGGACTAAATAAATGGCTAGGTACGGATCCGAAAGGCGTTAACAAGATCCAATACGGTGTATTTTATTTTAGAAAAAGCATATTCACAGTTAAATTACACTCTGGTTAGACATGAAAACGCCTAGGGAAGTTGACCCGAGGTCTCGAGCTAACAAGCAAACCAGTWTTGGACTGTACAGCGAGCACTAACAGTTCAACACCACAACACCCATGTTTCGAATAAACAACCTCCCTTCTGTCCTAATTCTCGTCGGAAATCATCCACAACCATTGCCTTTACCCGTACCACACTATCTCCAACACAACTGGCGATCCGCCCTCCAGAAAGGGAAAGCCCGGAGCACAACGTCAAAATGGCTGGCGGGGTTCCGACGACACAGCAGCCTTCCAGCCAAGGCCTTTTCTGGCCGGCGACACGACATGTAACGTTGACTTATTTTTGCGGGGGTTTCTCCGGTTGCATAGTTACACGAGGAATGCTTTCGAGGAGGATCATCCGTCGCGACGCCGAATAATATCGTGAATGGAAGCCTGGTATAAAATGCGTAAGTTCCATCCCCGGATGCGAATGCTGCCCTGTGAGGCCGCAATTGCCCTCCGGAACTCTACTACTTGTACCCATCCTTAGCAACACCACAGCGCCCACSGTACSGTGGGCTCTTCACCATGCACCTCAGGAGGTCTCCGTTAACGCTTCAGGTGTTGTTCAGCGCCATCCTCCACACCACCATCACGACTACCGCCGCAGACCCTAGCAAGGCCCTAGTATCGACACCAGGCCAAATAGCCCCCGTCCCTGCATGGAACTTGCAGTCATCAACGAAGGCGGGAAGTGATTTGGCGGTACTCTCTCGTCCCGGCGTTGACACCTCGCGATGGCTGCACGTCAACACGTCCAAGTGCACCCTGATGGGCTGCCTCCTAGAAGCCGGCATCTACAACGACACCGAGCTATTCTACTCAGACAACCTTCGAAGAGTCGACGGCAGGCAGTTTGAAGTTCCGTGGCTGTACCGACAGCAATTCGGACTGGATCCAGGAGCTGGAAAATACTTCCATCTTCTCACGCACGGAATCACTTCCCGCGCTGACGTGTATCTGAACGGGAAGCAAGTGGCGGACAAGAAGGCACAGGCTGGTAGTTATGGAGGGCATACGTACGATATCACTAATCTAGTAAACAAGACAAATGCCTTGCTCATCCAGGCATATCCTACGAGCTACTACTACGACTTTGCACTAGGCTGGGTGGACTGGAATCCGTGGCCTGCAGACAACGGCACAGGAGTATGGCGAGATGTGGAAGTCAAGCAGACAGGGTCTGTTGCTCTTGGACCACTACGGGTGGTGACCCAGCTTGGAGCAACCCTTGATAGCTCACCCGCGAACGTGACTCTCAAATCCCGGGCCCAGAACCTCGAAAATACTGCAGTAACCATCACCGTCACCGGCACGATATCTGCGGAAGGCTACGCTGGTCAGTCGATAACCTGGTCCCAAACCGTCACCCTCCCGCCTCTGTCTACCACAGACGTGACCCTCACCACCACGATCCCGAAACCCGCCATCTGGTGGCCAAAACAATGGGGTTCCCAACCCCTCTACAACGCCCAGCTCTCCGTCTTCGTTTCCGACAACACCCTCTCCGATCAAGCTTCCGCAACCTTCGGCTTCCGCACCGTCACCTCCAAGCTAAACTCCTACAACGACACAACCTTCTACGTCAACAACCGTCCCTTCCAAGTTCTCGGCGCCGGTTACGCACCCGACATGTTTCTCCGCTTCTCTTCCGCCAAGTTCGAATCAGAAGCCCGATACGTTCTCGACCTCGGCTTCAACACCATCCGCCTCGAAGGCAAGAACGAGCACCCCCAGCTCTACGAAATCGCTGATCGCTTGGGTATCATGATCCTCGCCGGATGGGAGTGCTGCGATAAGTGGGAGGCTTGGAGTTATAACCAGGACCTGGCGGTGCCGACGCCGGTATGGAGCGAGGAGGATTACGGCATTGCCAACGCGAGTATGTTCCACGAGGCCGGGATGCTTCAAAGCCACCCGAGTGTCCTGGGTTATCTGATTGGGAGCGACTATTGGCCGGATGATAAGGCGGCACCAATGTATGTGAAGGCCCTTAGAAGCCAGGATTGGCAGACACCTGTGCTAGCGTCGGCTTCGAGGAGGGGATTCCCCGCGTTCATGGGCTCGCCGGGGTTGAAGATGGAAGGCCCCTATGACTGGGTGCCTCCCAACTACTGGTATGATACCGAACCGAGTGGGAGTCGTCTCGGTGCAGCATTCGGGTTTGGATCGGAGCTGGGTGCTGGCGTCGGAACCCCAGACTTGTCCAGTCTGAAAAAGTTTCTTTCTCCAGCTGATCTCAACGACCTGTGGAAGAACCCAAACAAAGACCTGTTCCACATGTCCACTGAGACCTCCAGCTTTCATAACCGCAAGATCTACAACGCTGGTCTCTGGAAACGCTGGGGTGCTCCCACTTCTCTCGAGGATTACGTCCAAAAGACCCAAATCACCGACTACGAAGCCACCCGCGCCCAGTTCGAAGCGTACGCCGCCAATTGGAACTCCAAGCGGTCTGCCACCGGCATGATCTACTGGATGTTGACCGGCGCCTTTCCGAGCTTGCACTGGTCCATCTGGGACTACTACATGCACCCGGCCGGGGCGTACTTTGGTGCCAAAGTGGGTAGTCGAATCGAGCACGTGGCGTATGACTACGTCAAGAAGAGCGTATTTCTCATCAACAGGTCATTAGACAAAGAAGGAGCAAGAAGTATCGACATTCAAGTGGTAGATGCGAGTGGCAAGACGCTATACAGCAACACGGTCAAGACGACGACCAAGCCCAACACAAGCAAAGAGGTGACTTCTTTGACTTCTGCCCTCAAGAACATCAAAGACGTCGTCTTCCTCCGTTTGGTCCTCTCCGACCCATCCTCCGCCAAAGACACGGAGACGCTGAGTCGCAATGTCTACTGGCTGTCCAAGACCATTGATACTCTGGATTGGGATAACTCCGATTGGTTCTACACGCCTGTCACCGAGTACAGCGACTACACGGCGCTGAACAAACTCGCTGCGGCAAACGTGAGTGTGACAGCCTCGTCCCGTGGGCGCGGCCAAAAGGGACATGTCGGGTCGGCGGTGCGGGTTACTCTAGAGAACCACTCTTCCATTCCAGCGTTTTTTGTCAGTCTCAACTTGGTGGATAAAGAGGAGAAGGATGTGTTGCCCGTGACTTGGGATGACAATTACTTGACGGTGTGGCCGAGGGAGAAGGTCACGGTTGAGGTTAGGCCGTTGGGAAAGACGGAACCGTCAGCTGTTCAAGTAGTTGGAAAGAATGTTAAGGGGACAACGGTCAAGGTTGGTTGAAGAAACGGAACCGAAGCTCTGGAGTTGAGAGGAGTATGCGAATCGGATCCGATTGTTTTTTTGGGACAGGGAACCCGGAAAAGAGGCAAGTCCCATGAATTGGGCGGTAAGTATGGAGGGAAGGAACAATGCGATTGATGGTCAATTTCCAAGAGGAATCTTTGACCTATGCTTGAACGCAACTGCCAAATTTACTTTTGCTTCAGTTTAAACCGAGACCTTTGATCGGCCATCAAAGGCTCTTTCCCTCTTCACCCTGAGTAAGCTTCTCTTGCCGTGATCTCAACGTCAAATCCCACCGGCTTGATGAAACACATGTTCTTCAACGGCCACTCCTTCCCAGTTGTCGGATGGATTTGTAGTGAATTTGTCAGCTCAACAGGTGAGCTAGGAACTGGAGGAGTAACTTGAAGTTGTTGGATTTGTTATCATCCGATACCTGTATATCAATCAACATGGGCTTATGCCGGCGTCGATCCTGATTACATGATTTCACCCCCCGTATCTTCCGTTATTTCCGGAGTGGGAAACGGCAGTGGTTGAGCAGTGGTTGACAGACGTCTCGGGGGACCGGGACCATGATGCTAATAGCCTTGCTTGATTCGACATTATTCATTGCTTCGTACAGGCTTTCATAAAAACATTAACGGCCCGAGTGTGAGAGAAACGGAACGAGGTGCATCGGCATCTCGGATCCGAACAAGCCCCCCTATCCCGGCTCCGGGTGGCCTGTGCGCCCCGTGCGGTATGACGTATGTCTCGGCCCAATCCGGGATTCTGTCCCCGGAAGTATGTAGTCTCCTCTCCGCCCCTAGTCCTTTAGCGGCAAGTATAGCCACCATCAATAAGAATATCCGCTCCGGTCGTATAGCTGCTAGCATCGCTAACCAAGTAAACATAGGCACCCTTCAACTCCTTCGCATCGCCGTTCCTGCCCAGCGGGATCATGCTCTTCCACAAATCCTGCGTCTTCTGATCGACAAAGTCCGACAGACCCGTGTCGATGTAACCAGGAGAGATGCTGTTGACCCGGGCAAAGTCGCGCCACTCGTTCGCCAGCGACCGCGCCATGTGGATGCACCCGGCCTTGGCGACATTGTACGACGTCTGCTCCTGCGGGTAGTTGGCGATGTGCCCCGAGATGGAACTCGTGATGACGAAGGAGCCGCGGCCGCGCTCCTTGAAGTGCGGGCCGACCGCCTTGGCGCAGTAGGCGGTGCCGTTGAGGTCCGTGGTGATGACGCGGTCCCATTCCTCCTTGGAGCCGTCGAGGACACCGGACTTGGCTGTGGCGCCGGCGCTGTGTTTATCAATCCAGCAAGTCAACACTCAATGCCCTTCGAAAACCACTCCAAAGGAAGGAAAGGTGGAGGAAAATAAGGGACGTCATACTTGGCAATAAAAGCATCAATCTGCCCGAAATCCGCAATAACGTCCTTCACCAGCTTCTCGCAGTCCGCGTAGTCGGAAACATTCAGCTTGTAGGCCTTGGCCTTGATTCCGTATTCCTTCTCTAGCTCGGCAACGTTCTCCTGGGCGCCCTTGGCCCGCGAGGCGTAAGTGATGGCTACCGAGGCGCCCATCTCTGCGCAGCCCCGTGCGGCTTCAATGCCCATGCCTCGAGGACCGGAGGCGCCGGTGATGACGACTACTTTGCCTTTGAGGCTGAAGAGGTCCGAGAGCTTGGAGGCCGAGGGGATGGAGTTGCCTTTGGTGGTAGAGGACATGGTTGCGGTTTGGAAATTGGGGTTGAATCGGTGTGGTTGTGGTTTGGGGAAGATGGTGGTTGAGAAAGTTCTTGGGAGATGACAGAACTGGTTGTTGTTGATGTTGTTTAAGTTCTTTTGTGGTCTTGAAGAGAGGAGGGGTGAGATGCAGGTGGGAAGATGCCGTCTGGTCAACAAGCAAGTTGTTGTTGCTTTATACCTTCGTCCTGCCTGCATGAATGCTACCTACGTACCGATACCGATCACCACTTCTCGTTCGATGTGCAAAGCATGTGAATGGAGAGCTCTCTTTGTCATTGTGGATGATGCTCCTCTGGTCTGACATCCCATGTCATGATGTCATGATTTGGGGGAACTGCAACGGGTGGAGTTCGGAACATCAGATGTGTGTTAGTGTTTGGGGAATGCATTGGGGCTGGCTCTGTTGTTAATACGCTATCACTTTCGCACCTTTATCTAGTCTCAATTTAATAGGACGTTATTTGCTGTGGGGTGGCTCTGTTATCCCACTAACACAATCCTACTCACCTACAATGCCCATAATGACTGGGTGGGGCCGCCTGCCAACATTCGCTTTGCCGATTTCCCTTGGCTGCTTTATAATCGTAGTGGAGGAGAGTCAAGCGAGTCACTGGCAAGATTTGGAAGCTTGAGGTTCGAATGATCGTGATCGCCTGCAATGGTCGCTGTTTCCCAAGATTGGTTCCCGTCTGTAGCAGCTTCCTTCCCGTGAACTCATAGTTCTGCCCTAAATTCCCGTCTGTGGCAGGAACCAAACGGGCAAATTGTAGTGTACACAGGTGGTGCCTAAAAAACAGTACATACACGCCCACTGTTTTTTGGTGAGCCCGTGTGTAGTCTTTTTTTGGCACCACCTGGTACACTACTTACATACCTTCAGTTACAGGGATCACAGGCGCGGATCGTCCCGTCGGCCCGAACAGGCACCTTTCCCTTTCCAATGATGGCTCGGAATTTCTCTCTGCCACCATCAATTCAAGCAATCGGAAAAGAGACTGAATAGTCCAAGTCAGAATTCGTTTCTCATTTACAACATCTCCCTTCAAGATTGAAAATTGTCTTCACTTCTCCAAGCCCCGGACTGAGCGCCTGTGCTAAGCCTTCCATGTCAACTTTCCAGGTGTGCCGGACTGCCGGATCCCGGCGCTTCGATACGCTGTTCAAACTTCGGTGTGGGATACCAAGACATCGGGGGCGACATGAAGCGACCCAAGGGCTTGTTTTGGAAGCCAGCGACAGAACCCTGGATATTATGAGGATTCTCATGTTCGGTACAGGGATTCCGCAGTACTCGCGCCCCCCCCCCCCCCCCCCCCCCCCCCCCCCCCCCCCCCCCCCCCCCTCCCTCTTTTGGAGCCAGCACCAGGTCAAACCAGCCAACCAACGAGTAGAGCTGCTTTTGGCATATTACACAGTACAAGGTGGTAACAGTTCCGTGTTGACAGGCTGCGAAGGGGAGAACTAGAGCCTGGGCGGAAACACACAAGATGGGAATAAAACCGGACCATGCCGCCCTCGACCTTCAAACCAGATCAAAGGCTGCCCCTTCTCCCCATCATCATAATGGCTCCTCCCGTCCAGAAGCCATCGCAGACCAACAAGGTGGCGGGGAAGCCTGCCCTTCGACAAAATTCACCATGGGCCTTTCTGTTTGCCTTTGTCTATATCGCCCTCCTCATTGTCCCCTGGGTGTTCACATGTCTGCTGAACAAAGGGAAATTCCATCTCGAATTTCCCAAGAAGAACTATGGCTACCACAACCTCACCCTCCGTGCCCAGCCCGAGGATATCACCTTCAACACCAACCTTGTGCACGCAACAGACATCCTCAGCTGCATCGCCGCCGTCGCTGCTTTGCCCGTCATCTTTGACTTGCTCTCTAGGGCAGCGGCCGGATACTCTCAACGGACAAGCCTTAACAAGCCTTTGTCCGCAAAGGAGCTGTTCAGCTTAGCTGATGGGAGGTTCATACGTCATCTGGGCAATTCGTCTCGCAATGCATCATGGCTCTACTTCTTTGGTTCAGGTCTTATTGTCCTTTGTGAGTACATATTATCTTTTAGAGATGCTGTCTAATACTAATGCTTGTTTTCTGCAAAAAAGTCATCATCCAACTTCCAATCCGAGCAATCTTTGTGCAGCGAGAAACCATTCGCGTAGCTCAAGGGTCCAGACCTGACGAGTACAGCGTTAACAGCCCTTACGAGCGGCCGAGCTACGACACCCCCGGATATCCAAATATACGTACTCCCGACTATGTTACTGGACGGCTGGTGGGATTTGACCCAGCGCCTGCTATCCTTGCCGCGGCATCAAGGAACAAAGTGGTGGAAAAAACCAGAAGTGCCCTGAAGTCGCTTGCGGCTGGCGAGGTCTTAGCAAAGGCATGGCGAGATGGCACAGACAACACCACCGGTGTGGCAAGGGTATTTGCCAGTTCCATCTCTAAAGACGCCAACACCGGCCTTTATCGACAGCTCGCAACGCGGATGAACAGTACCTGTCACTGCGAAATATCGGATTTTCCCAGTCGATGCGATGACGGTGGGCTGAACTACAAGAGCGAGAATCTTACAATCGAATTTTGCGTCGATGGCCTGTTTCAGAAGAGCCCATGGAAACTGGAGCAGTATTTACGAGAGGACCTCACTGAGGAGTTCTACGTACGGCTCAGTCCAAATACGTCAATGGTCAACAGCGGCCAGCTTCGCCCTGGGGAAGCATATCGTTGCACCGGTACTAGCAGTCTCGGTTACTTCGAACTTGGCAATCAGTTCAACAATGGAACGCATGGCCCCTTGGTCTCCGCACCGTACCGGACTTTGGAGACCGCATATCAAGCTGGTTTCCACGTCGTTCCTGAAGAAAGGTAAGTCACCTTTTATCTTTTTTATCCTTCATCTTCTTGTCTTTACATCAATTTGGTCACTTGCTAACGCATGATTCCGTGGCCTTAGCTATGGCAGCAATAAAATATCAGACCCCAGCCCCACTGTACCTGGTCCTCTTGCTCTCGCGCTACTCGCCCTCTTCGGGCCGGGCTCTTTCTCCAACATAGCCCAATCAATCAAGACAGCAGATGATGCAGTTTCACGCACTCTATGCCAGACTGTGCCATTCCACTTTGCGAACTGGAAAGACGATCTGGAGTACGTTGACAGCATCGGTCAAGGAGGTGACATTCATCCATCTGTTTGCTCATATGGCACAATGAAACGAGACCCAGAAGCAGGCCTGGCTACGAACGAAATCGACTGGAGGATGATAGAGAATTGGCAAGACGTGTACCTCGATGATCTGGTTGAGAGGCTTGTTAGAAGCTATGCCTACTATTGGTCCTACCACACGACTCCTTCGCCTGCGGACTTTAGCGGAGTAGATGGAACTGCAAGCCCCTGGCTATCCATGGCAATGCATTTCGCCAACCAGGCCTTGCTAGACATAGCAAGTACGAGCTATTATATCCCGACAAAGCCAAAAAATTCCACTGCTTACGGCGGGCATCAGAAATCACCCACAGGAATTTGGAACGTCCCAGGGCTCGAATACAGTAAACCAAGCGTCTCCGTCGCAGGCGTTATCGTTGTCAGCGTGTTGCTAGGCTTACAAGTCCTGGGAATATTGTTCTTGCTGGGGTACATCTACAGCATCCCAACCTGGACGGATACTCTCGACTCGCTGGCTATTGCACGCATTGCTCACCAGTTGCCAGATGAGGACCAAGATCTACTCAAGGGGATTGGGCTACGTCGTGCGAGGAGCAGCGAGGTCGAAAAGCTCGGGGCCGTCGTCGGTGAGGAAGCAAGTGCAAAACTGCTTCCCGCCAGGGACGAGGGCAAAGGTCCTGACGTTTCGGAGTCGGCGGTCTAGCATTGTGTGCAGCTGGGATGGGATGAACGAAGGTGACCAGAAAAAATAATGAACGGGAAGAAGGGAATGAGGTATGTAGGTAGATGAACGATTTGACTGTTTGACGATACCCCTTTGTTCTCAGCAATACAAACCACTGGACTTTTTTTTTTTTTTTTTTTTTTTTTTTTTTTTGATGCCAAATGCGCGACATGTCCCAAACGCATGGTTGTTCCTCTTCCATCATCTCGGCCAAGCAACTCGGCCTCCATCCAATCTTGATGGCCAAATGTCGATTGTGGCTTCGACCGTTGGAACTTGCCGAACTTCCGAGGGGTCCAGGCACACGGACAAGGTCAGACTAAAAACGCCAGAACGAAGCCGTGACAACCGTGACGGCGTCTCGACCTTTCATCTCCGCGTTGGTCCCAGTCCCACCATTCAAAGATTTGCTTCAGGGGGGGGGGGTGCCTGGAAAGTGGAAATTTCAATGGACCGATCTGGCCACTAATCCAAGTCCGGTATGCCAGAGCACCAACACCTTTTTTTCTCTTGCACATTGCACGCAGCGAGGCTCGAGGCAGATCAAACCCCATCTCATCTTTTTTTTTTACCATATCAGTTCTCCCTAGTGTACTAGGAATGGGTTTTCTGATATACGGCACAAATGTGCGAAGACTCGCAGTCATATACTGAGCAAACAAAACCCACAATAAGATCAGAGAAAAGGAGAGAAATATGTACAAACCCGAGGCGCCGAAAGACTTGATCTAGAACATCAGGCACGCGTTACTCATTCGAGCTTGGGCTCCTCGGTCTTCGTCACGCTAGCAGGGCTACCTACTAGCTTCATGCCGTTGGCCCTACAGCTCAGGTGGTTTATCGCTTGGCAGGTACTTGGCGGGTAGTTGTGAGCCACTCACAGGGCTGGAAAGAAACCTTTGAAATGAGGCGTTGAGATGGCACACACGTGGGTGGTTATCGTGGTTCTGCGGGTGAGAGAAGGGAGAAGGAGGAAGAGGGTGAGAAGGGGAAGTGAAACAGAGAGAGAGAGAGAGAGAGGCCAAGCCCATGCAGCAAGCCGCTATCTGGACCGTACCACGGTGGTAGCAGATCCGGGTCGAATTCCGAACTCGAACTTGAAGGTCTGAACCGGTAGGATGGTGGACAATTGGGTATGACATTGAGCCATTTGAATCCAAAAAAAAAAAAAAAAAAAAACTTTCACCCTAGCAATGGACAAGCCGCTAACGAACGAACCTGCAAGGAACAAGCGGCTCTGTCCTTTCCTTGTACCTACCTAGCTCGCTACATACAGAAGTAAGGTACTTCAGTTATGTACCTCCTCAACAAGGAAAGTGGGCGACAATCCGGCCCAGCCTGCACCCGGCGCACTCTCGGGGACCTGGGCAGCCGGGGTCCACAGGAGAAAGACCGAAGTCGAATGGATGTCCAGGACAGAAACAGTCAAGCGGCCAGGCTGCAGTGAGCACTAACCCTTCTAGCGAGGCGCGAGGGTGGGTGTACCCAACCAAACTCTAGAGTCGTCTAGCCTAGGCCAGCATAATACACAGTACACTAGGTAAGAAAAGTTGAGCGCTTCGCTGTGACTGTGTTCGCTGCGAGATTGAAGGCTCTTAAGAACTCGCTTTTGATAGAGCTAACGCATAACAGCAGGTCCAAAAAGGCTAGAGGTAGAAAGGAACAGAATGGCCGCCAAGAAAGGGGGGCAATGGTCACCTATCGCACCATTTTGCAATGTTATCTATTGCAGAATGCCACGATGAAAGGCATGGGCCGGCGTGGCTAGCCGTGCGGGAATATTGGACGGATACAATCCGGTATAATCACCGAGAGACGATGGTGATTTGATGGGGAAGGTGGGAATGAAGGAAAGTTGGGGGTCAAAGTGTGCTTTGACGACGGGAAGCTACTAGTGAGGGAGGCTAGTGAGTGGGATGGTGTTATCTGTTGGCGTTGAAGACTTTTGTCTTTGGGTGGTGGTATATATCCCAGGTGAGTTCCCCCTCCCGAGTGAGGCGGTTGTGGTTGTTGAGATGTTACTTGGAGGTTTTGGTCTGTGGCAAGTTCGAAGTTGACTCGATCGAGGTTGAAGGACCAGCAAGGAACTTGAACTGGGAGAGCACTTCACTCAGGCTCACTGGGACTGGATCAAACTTGACCTGTATATACAACAGGTACCTACCTAGAGGTATTCAAGACGTCAACGGGAGCTTTCCTGCCCATAATACGTCTCCTCACTCAGAGTGGCTGCCCATCATGATCGTCCCCAAGTCGGTCTTTGCCCATTACATCGTAAGTCCTTACTACACTTCCTTCCTGTCATCTCTCCTCTCGCCCTCTCTTCCTCTCAGTCCCTTCCCAACTTAGCCCAACTCACCACTAACACTCTCAGGTCGGTCTAACCCTCAACCAAACCACCGACCAATGGAAGCGCGACATCCGTCTCGCCTCCGAAGCCTCCATCGACGGATTCGCCCTCAACATCGGCGCAGTAGACCACTTCACCTTTTCGTCCCTACACACGGCCTACGAAGCTGCTTTGACCTTTGGCAACAACTTCAGTCTCTTTTTGTCATTCGACTTCAGTAGCGCTTTTTCAGGTACTACGAACGGGGGGTGGAGTGTCGACTACATCGCCAACCTGACCAACTCGTTTAAAGACGAGCCGGCGCAGTTCAAGATCGATGGGAAACCGCTGGTTAGCACGTTCGAGGGTGTTGACTTTCGGGAGGAATGGAGGGAGGTGAGGAAGAAGGTGGCAGGGGATATTGTGTTTGTGCCGGATTGGAGCAGTGTCGGGCCCGAGGGGGTGAGGGAGCGGGTTAGACCGACCTGAGAGTGTTAGTGGTGAGTTGGGCTAAGTTGGGAAG